>VYZW01011242.1:2555-45024 GCA_013401315.1 Balaeniceps rex
ACCATTCAGGAATTTAGAATTCTGGTTTTGCATATAAATATATTACCCTTAATTTGCTTACACAAGTGCCATTTTTAATGTAAGTTCTTGGATTTAAATACGTACAAGAAATTAAATGATGTCCCAAACCAACACAAATCTGTTAAATGATTCCATTTAGGTCATAGTGGGAACTATCCAAAGAAGTCACTCTACACTACATATCACTTGCTTGGGACTTACATAGCCTATTTGCTCTCCCACCAATTGGAAACATGATATAAAGCTTACTTTTCTGAGAACATCTTTCAGCTGCAGATGATCAGGAAGCAGTCTGCCAGAATACACCAGTCTCTGATCCTTTGTAGACTAGGAGATGGGACAAAGAAAGGATTTTAGCTTTTTCCTGCTGTACAAATATACAGCTGGAGATAACATTTGCAGATGAGAAAACCCCTTATAATTCCAACCACCACCAGATAGCCTTAAAAACATTTCAGAGGCTTCACAAGTCCAACTCAAAATCAATTCTGAAAAAGAATTCTGCTATTATGCACTCAGCAACAGTGCCATAACAATTAACAACACTTAACTGGCACATGCTGCTCAAGAAAACTAGCAAGTATATTCAAAATTTCCTTTCTTTTAAAGATTTCTCTTTACCCTGCTCCCATTCCCAGGCACTTGCTGAAAAAGTAGATGGAAAAGTAGCTGGGGCAAAGAAAAAAAAAAAAACAAAACCAAAACCCCAAAATAGTTAGTAGAATGATAATTAAAATATGCAGAAGAAGGGCACAAATTTCAATCCTTTTCAACAGGGAATTTCTGTTATTAATCCCTGCCCCCATCATCCCCCCCACCAAAAAAAAACCCAAACAACCACACAAGAGTAAAAAAAGGAGGAAAGCATTAAAAAGCATGAAGCAGCAAAAAGATATTTTTTTTTAAGGTAGCTTTCAAACTTTGATAAGCTTTTTTGCCTGTTCTTACACTTCCACAGTTTAAAATACCTTAGCAATGGAAACAAAGATTTTTTTTTTTTTTTTTAAACAAATGATACGCTATTCATAAGGTAATAACTTTTAACTATTCTACACAGAAGAGATAATGACAAAATCCCTTTTTAAAAGGAAACTATCTGGGGTACCTATCTACAGTAAGATGTCCAGTACAGTAAAGCAATAGGCAGTTTACTTTGTTAAAGAAAACAAGCAAACAAAAACCCCAACCCCACTCAATTCAGTTTATGCTGTAAGAAAGAGTTTTAAATCGTCTTAATACTAGTGGGTCACTAACATGCTATAACTACGTGAATAAACAGCTCCCTCGGCTTGTTTTTTTTTCGTTTTTTGGGGGTTTTTTTTTGAAAAAAAACTCCTTAAAATTCTTTTAGTACGGAAGAATATTTAAGAGAATCTGACTGATACACCAGTTCAGTTTAACTACTGCTTGCATGCTAAATTAATACAACAGCATTTATCACTTGAAAGAGCGCGCTAAGATAAGCAAATGCTAAATGAAGAAATCTAGCCTAACATCAGTGGAACAGACATGCATTATCAGCACGAAATATTTGAAGAATTTCCCCATCATGCAAACAGCTAGTCTTGCAACATCTCTCCTCTTTCTCTCCCAGCCTTCTGTTGCCCACTCTGCAGTCTTATTCATGCTAATACTAAGACACAAATACCTGAGATGCAGGTCTCTATGATTAGAAAAAGCTTTCACAGAAGTTTTGAGATTTTTTTTTTTCTTGCAATTGCCTTTTACACATTCCCTATAACTCAAAAGAACACAGAAGAGTTGCAGAACTTGTTTTTTCCCTGAAAAAATCTGGTCGTATCACTAGGAAAAAAGTTATAGATACTCTTAAGCAAATAATTATAAAAAGTACACAATAAATCTGAGAAGCTTTTGCTTTACCTTTTTTCCCCAAATTCACACCAGCTGTTCATGACTAAATACATGGCTTTAAAAAATGAGTGCATAACCTGCCACATACAGTACAGAACTGTTTATCACTTCTACTGAAGAATCATTTTCTATACTCTTCTGCATTTTTCTGTATTTTTAATTAGTGACATAATACACTATTTTTGTAAGTCTCACAACACAGGGAGCTATTTATTTGCAGCTCCAATGGATAAAATACTGCAATGAATTCAACATCACGCTGTACTATTTCTATTTACATTTAAAACAACAACAAAAAATGACTGTCTCCCTCATGTCAGATTAATTTTGAACTATACCATTTTGGTTGCTCCTTTCAAGCAGGAACAGTCTGCTAACAGAATACAAGCTTACTTGCATTTTGTATTTGGGAAAGGCCTTCTTAGAAAAACTAGAACTTGCAGCATGCATCAATATTACAGAAAACTTTGATTTCCTGTACATTAGAAACTTGTTGCTTTAGAGCGACCAATGCAGCCAGAAGAAAAGTCTCTGAAACCTTGTTTCTGGGTCACAAGAGAGATTATCTGGAGATTGATTAGAACAGATAAGCAGTTAAAACAAAACAAGCAAAACACACCAACAACAACAAACCCCAAAGTCCAAATCTTTGTACCATCATCCAACATGGCAATTGAGTGCTGTTTTGCCTGTCCCACTCATAATACAGCTTTCTCCACGGTCAAATTCAGATTCTTCTCTTCAGTACCTTATATATGAACCTCCCCTCAACCCCATCTAATTAAGTACCTTCTCAAACACGACAGTAGTAGTACAAATTATTTTTTAATATGAATACTTTACAGAAACTGCTAGATTAAAATGACCCCTCACAACTGATCACTGCATAGCCTTCAGTAATGTTTCAGCTTCCTACAAAACCACAAAAGAAAAAGGTTACACATACGCTGAGTACTGTTAATCATATTAAGCTAGACACATTAACAGGGAAAGAGGAGGTCTTAAAGCCCATACTCCTCCCTATGTAACTTAAATACCTAACCGTGCACTACAGGATTACCACCTGTGATTCTCAAGGTGGAAGCCATCCTGGAACTGTGAAGTGTGGGGGTTTTTTAAATGCAGATGGAAGAAGAGGTGATAAATGTGAAAACACAGTAATTCACATATATGCCAAAGTAAATGCAAAAGGCATTCAACTCTTCCTCTGCCAGAGGAGGTTCATTACCACATCTCCTGCTTCAAGGAACACCATGCTCACTGCTAGCCCAAACACTGAACTGTGATGCAAAAAAGACTTAAGCAAGCACATTGCATCAGAACCTAAAGTTTAGAAGTGAGGTGGAAGACAGTTTTCAGATCATAATCCAAAAGGTATATATTTAAAACCAAGAATTCATCAGCTACTGGGTTTTTTTTTCTTCCATTTTCAAGCAAGACTCTTTTTGCAATGCTTAGTCCAAGTTAGCTATGCCCAGCACATTACCAAAACCACCAAACCTAAGCTAAAGCAGCAACTTCCTTTAGAAGCATAGACAATCTCTGAGCTATCCTGTTTTAGCTACAAGACATTGATTATTTTGGTCACTCAGCCTCTCCCATTCTTCCATAGGAAATAAAAATCCAAACCACCACATCTTGTTATAACTGTGAGCAAAGTATATGCTACATGACAGGTACTAAAGGAAATGAGAAACAGCAGTTTTAAATTAATATTTATGGGTGTAATCAATGCAGCAGTTGATGCACTGAATGCAAGATCTGCCAGATTGAGACATACAGGTTGATTTTCCAAGTTTTCTTTTCTTAGATAAACATTGCATTTAGGGACACTATAACTGCAGTACTCTAGGTATGAAAAATTGGTCCAGTCAAGGAAAAAAATACTAACGAATGTGAACCTCAGTATAGACCCACAAACTAATTTTACACCATTTTAAACCCATTTAGCTTATTCAGTAACTTACTTCAGCAAGTATACCAACTTTAATAACAACTAAACCAATTTAAATCTGCTTATACTTGGAATTTGTACATATTTAGCTAAGTCATTTACACAAATTAATCTGGAAAAATCACAAACACCACTGCCTCAAGGCCTAACTTCTCTTTTGCCTATTTTAACCATCTCATTTTCTGAAGATATACTCTTAATAAATTGTAAATTTAAGGACAACATTTACAGTTGCCATCAGTTTACCGACTAATTTACAGATGTGTACAGGAGAATGAGGTACAAGTCACAGGTGAAAACTTGAAAGACTATGTATAGCAGGGATAGCAAATGATTTCTATTTTACACCCTTCACTTCAAGAACACTGCAATACCTGTATAGAGTATCTGTGTTCTGATGTACTCCTGCACTCCTAAAATAGCATTGTAATAGAAGTTATTTCCAGGACCTATCACATTCAGGGAACGTAGAAATTTGATCAACAAGCTTTTGACACTGATCTAGTTTAAAAAGAAATGGAAAAAAAAAAAGAGGGGAAAAAAAGCTCCTAAAAGCACAAAGTTTTCAACAAATTTGAAAAAAGCAGTAACACTCAATGTCAAAAACATATCAAGACAAAAATACACTTTTCAATATTACTATACATAGGAGACATCATATTAAACACCCTTCTCCCCTCCCATGTTATTACTTTAATTTGAAAGGTTCTATGAAATAAAAATATTGTGTTCAATTACTAACTTAATTGAAAATACAGTAAATCCAAATTAAACTGGAATTACTGAGATAGTTTTCACCACAAAAAAATCCCCATTCTTTAATCCAGAACAATGTTGGGGATTCTGAACTAGTCATTTAATAATGAGAGGCGTGTTGAGGAACCAATTTTCGACAGAAGAAAGATGTTCCAAGAAACTGAAATTTAATATTATACTACTGGTTAAAACCTACAGTGCAACATAAAAACCGCTTGCTCATTAAGGATTCTTCCTAGAAGCCCAATTCAGCAAGACCATAGGATGAGTCACATAACTAGTGTTTAAACACAAATACGTCACAGGAGATTCTAGTGAGGAGGAAGAAGCAGCAATCAGCTGTAAGTCATATATTTGTTTCTTTCACAGCAGATAGGCTCTCTCTGCAGAGAATTACTCACAGCAATAACTAAATCCACAAACTCAAATACTGCTGAACAGATCTCGATGTACTAGTAACACAGTCTGAGTTGTTGACTGCTCTTCTTCTGCTTTCTCCAAAAGGCAGAAACCCCCTTTGAGACATAAAACCACTTTTTTTCCTTTTTTTCGCCCCAAAAAAAGAAATCAACAATGCCAATAATTCTTCTATTGAACTAGGTGAATACTAATCATTTACAATATAAACACAACCTTTGTCTGATGTTTTCTACAGCAAGGTCTAGGCCCCACATGCTGCTGCAAATAATTCTGGAGGTTGTTCAGTTGCATGTTTCATGTATTATGAATAAACAGCTAGCTGCCCCACACCTCAGTGAATTCACTAGATCACAGTAACTTTAGCTATATCGCTTAAGTATTGTAATTACTTCAGACAGAACTCTTACATTTACAGAAATTAGTCTTCAACTGAGCTAACAGAGATATCTAAGTTCCAGTTCCTAAAAAAAATTAAATAAAGCATTAATAAGTGTCTTCAGTGATACCACCTTTCAGGATGCTATATGGTGATCTTCTTAAACCATATAAAAGAGCAGCTATTTATATTGCCAACTTCCCTGAAAGCAGAGACCCAGCCACTGCCTTTACACAGATAGCTCTTTGGCAGCAGGGCTCTTCCTTGTTTATTCTGCAGAGTACCTAAGGAAAGTCTTGATCGACTGTCCAGAAGTTACTGCAATGCCAGTGTTACCAACAAGATGAAGAAACACGGCTGGCCAACAACTCACCGGCTTACTGGGGTAGACTTTAGAGAGGTGAGATTTTAGCTTGCCCACAGTCCAGTCCAGAAAGCAGTTAATGGTCTGGTCGGTGTATTTCTGGTTGGGGGCCTTGATGATGAGGGTCACCGGGTGATCCACCATGCTTTGGTCCATGCTGGTCGCAGGGGCGGCCGGCCCTGCCCTTCTCTCTCCCCGGGGAGACGAAGCCGCTCGAACCTCTGGGCGCTCCGGGCAGGTTCAGTGGCCGGGGGCGAACTTCCTGGGGAAGCTGGGGGAGCCCATCCCCGTGCTGGCGCTCACACCGCGGGCAGGGCGGCGGCCGAGGTCTGCCCGCCAAGCAGGGGGGAAGCAAGCAAAGAGAGGGGCGGCTTAGCACGTCACACGCAGTGTAACACGGTAACCACAGCGACAGGGGCTCGCGACGGGCCAACGGACGTACCCTCACCCCCCGCCCTCCCCGGCCGGACACCCTCCCGCTTGCGCCCGCGGAGAAGGAAAGGAGACGGGACAGGCCGGTACCCGGAACGCGCCCGCCCGGGCTAGGCCCCTCCGCCCGCAGCACCGCCTCGACCTCCGGCCGGCTGTCTCTTGCGTAAAATGGAGACCGGAAGCGCGCCGGCGTCCCTCCTCCCTCCGCCACCGCTCCCCGCTGGGGGGCGCCCGCGGGCCGGACGGGCGGGGCGCGGGGCGCGCGCACGCCGCGCTCCGNCGGGCGGTGAGGCGAGACGGCTTTCCCTGAGCTCCGTCCGGCGTTTTGCCGAGGGCGTGGTAAAGAAGGGGAGGGGGAAAAACTGTGCTGGCAGGGCAGGACTCGGGCCTTTTGAAATGATACTTTGCACCCGGCGTGGTGTGTGGGCAAAAACCGAGAAGCGGGGCTGGCGGAAGTGCGGGCTCGCCAGGCTGCGTGTTTGTGGCCGTAGGCGGAGGCCCGTGGTACAGGATGTGGGGTGTCCACCAGCTCGAGATGTTGGTTCACAAGACGGTCTCAAAACTGAAAAGGTTAAATACTTGTTAGCAACGGGATCAAAACTTTATTACTTGCCGTGTGCCTAGCCTCCGTCGCCGTTGTGTGGGAACACCTCGGTGTATTTGTCCCCAATGTCCTTGTGAGGTCAGGAAATACTATTTTGTAATCAGAATGGAGGCATAGGAAGAGATTTGCCATATGTCGCACAAGAGACCTGTCTAAAATCATAAAACGAGTTTCTGAAGTCCCAGGTTGGCATTGTAAACTTCTGATCATTTTACGTGATTTTCAGTTGCTGCTGAAAAGAAAATCCTTTAAAGGATAACCTTCAAGGTTGATGGATGAAATGACAGTGAGCAAAGTTCAGTTCATGATACTTCTGCTAAAGATCTTTGCAGTAAAAGTTGGCCTCATTAACTCGATAAAAAAATAAACTGCTTATAAAAAAACCTTCAAATTGTCTCTTGAAAAGAACCAAGAAACAATGCTTTCCTTCTATTTCCTTCAGTCTTCAAGTGCTGTATGTAACTACAGAAGGCACAAAAGTTTGAGACGGGTTTGATTTTTCAGGTAGATTGTGTCCCTTTAATGCCAAAGAATCGTACCTTTCATTAAGCTCTGTGGTATGAACAAGGAGTGAGGTACAAAAAAGTTTGCGAATAAAGAGAGGACCTAAGGAACTCCAGCATCTGTAGGGAAAGATAAAAAGAAGAGCCTGAAGGAATATCGTTAGCACCCACGACCTAATTATTCCTTTTAAATAAAACCTGGATACAGACAACAGCTAACGTGAGAGTCTGCAAAAGCAGAGAAAATAGTCTTAATTTTTAGGTTTATTGACTTGTAATTTTTTCCTCTACAACCATTCGTTCGCATACCTCACGTTCAAGGTGGAGCATAGGACCTGTGTGTTTCTACAGCACCTGTTATTCGTGAGATGGCTTATCAAGTCATAAATGTGGACAACTGGTACTTGACAACACCTTCAAATGTAATATTTGACATATCAGTTTCCCAGTTCCCTCCCTTGTTATATAAGAACAATTATTTGCACTTGAAATTCTGAACATGCTGTCATTACCAGGGCACGTAACTTGGAATTCCCAAGAATTTCCGAGAATAGAATTTCCAAGCACTAGTCAAATATTTGTACATAGGGTGATGCGCCAAAATGGATCAGCTAGACAAGCACTTGCAAGGATTAATAAACAAAAATCAATGCAAATGGTAAGTTTTAAACTTTGCATTTAGGATGGTTGCAATTTTACTGTTTGACAATTTGACCATCTACATACACATAATATTTCTATAACACGCCCATTAGCTACTTTAAAAAACTCCAGACTTGGGACATCCAAGAAATCTCCTGAGTCACAACCTGAGAACAATAAGGTCTCTTCTGTGGTGTCATTTTAGAAGCTGCGTGTTGTGCCAGCTCTGTGAGCAGATACCAGTACTGTGCACAGGCCCTTGGGCGTCAGAATTACACTTGCAGCGATCTCGGTTTAGGACTAAAGCTTAGGACCTGGTAAAAATAGTTTGACATTAATTTACGTTCCAGAAAACACTTTATGAATATACATTGTGAGTATTATAAAGTATCACACCAGGAGGCCATTTAATACTTTAACATGCAGGAATGATGTCGTCATTCTTAATATTTGTCTGGCTTGACATACCTTCGCAAAGGCACAGTAATCTTTTTGCATACTTGTATTGTCTGTGACATCTCTGTAGTTCAGAGGAAAAATTATGGCAAATCATCTTTAAGAATGCCAAAACTTCATTATTTTTTTAAATGAATTCATGCATTAAAATGTTATGAAAAATTTGAGGGATCATCTTCTGACTCTTGAGGTAGCCAAAACAGGTACCTGATTTGAGAGTTGAGGCTTCCTACACAGCCATTAGACTATCCAAGGGAAAATTCAGAGCATATAAGATCCTACATCTCTAGATTCTTAACTAAGTAAGTTAGGCCCAGAAGATACTTTGTGTGCTTAATCTATGTTGATATCCATTTATCAAGTTGGAATAGATCAAAATCTCAAGTTATCGCCAGTAAAATACCTTCTCTGCTTCTTGATTTTATTTATTTATTTGTTTGTTTATTTTCTGATAGGATAGTGAGTGTACAGTCTAAAAACTCTGGATCACCTTTTTCTTTCGTTCCTCTGCACAAACCAGCAGGGCTCCTGCTAGGCGCTGTAACGCCAAGTAAAATCATAGCAGTTACAAGCTGGGTTGTAACTAACAAATTCAGCCTCTTCTGCTATTTATACCAATAGTTTGGGTCATGTGAAATTACTGACCTGTATGTGGGATGACAACCAGAAAGAACTTGAGAATCTGTATGCTCAGAAACATCAGTTTTCTCCAAGACTTTAAAAACTCAGCCTTACCATGAAAAGATGACAAGGATTCCCACATTCCTTCTTCAGGACAAATGGCTTTGAGAAAATCAGTATTTCAGCCCCTGCCAGGATTTTCTGTTCTAAATCACAGAATTTACATTGCATTTACTGATCTGGAAAACCTGATGTACAAGGAGGAAAGAGTGGGTTTGTGCTGTTTGTGCTCCTTTCAGTTGTATACATGAGGCTAGAGAGTTTATTCCTGAAGAAAACTAAGGGAAAGGTCATGTTCACATGGGTTTCCTCACTCTGGAAGTGTATATCATCTCTTCTGTACTAGAAATTTTGCTAATTCCTAACAGTACTATAGGACTTTCCATAATGAATTTTCATGAGCAAAAATGGCTATGGAAGTCTTTTTGTTGCCATCTTAGCGACATTGACAAATGGGTTTGACTACCTGACTTTCAATAAGAGGTATACAATTTGTCAGTCCTGATATTTCTGTAAGCAAACAAGCTGAAATGCACATATATTTAAATATAACTATGGGCTTCTCAGTGGTTTGTCAGGACTTGCACGCTGATATTTTCTGTATGTACCAGCTGATCCTCCCCCTAACCTTTGAGCCCAGTGACCAATTTACATCAAACTTCACAAGGGGTGGCAGTCTCGGATATAACAATACTGAAGGTTTCAAGAACTAAGGGGCTATTAAGAGAGAGAGAGAAAGAGACCTTACAAGCATATCCACTGATAAGAAAGCTCATAAGCTTTCTCCTTTCTAGCCACCAGAGAATTCAAATGGAGCAGGCTGAGAGGGAAATATGGAACTACTCGCTTTCACTTGCAAATCACCTACGTGACAGTTTAAGGCCCTACTAGTCTGCAGTAGGTGACTGGCGGACAGACTGCAACATGGAATTGGACTTCCAATGACTTCAGCTGGGCTGTGCAGTTTCAACATTTAACTTCTGGAATAAAATCCTGCAAGACCAAATATCTGGTTTCTAACGGGGGCGTGAAGATGTTTTTATTGACAGATCCTGAAAACATGTATTACTGGGTGCAGTGTTACTAGCAGTGGTAGTCCAGTTGGCGACAAATGTATGAGGAATAACTTCTTGAAATGGTTAAATGAAAATGTGATTCACCTGCATATAATTTTGCCCTGATGATAGCTTCAAGACGGAAGAGGAGTAGCAGTTATCTGTACATTTTCCCTCTTATATGTGAGATGCTTCAAAAGAGACATACAGGTAAGAGAATGTTGTGGTATCTTATTTTTTCAAGGAAAATTGAACAGTAAATATGCTGGTTAAACAGCTGCAGGGATAGAAAAGTTTTAGGTGAGCGGTAGCTTTCTGGGACAGAACTTAAATGGACCCTTCTTTATCCTGTAAAGCTGCAGTACAAAAGAGCTAGAGCGCTGTGTTAGACGGTCTCAGATCTCTGATTTGATCTCAGACATGGACTATGGTTGTATAGAATGGCTTTTCGCTTACAGATTTAGCATGGTGTTTTATTTGGAATTTTTTTTGTGTGCTATTAATTCTTCCTAAGCATGGGTTCACATTAGACCTATTGTTTCAATAATTTCTCATCCATTTTAAACATTATGAACATTATCAAAACCATTGTTAAAATGTCTATAAATTGTTTTGTTGTGGAATGCTAAAGAAACACAATTTCAAATATTTAATTTAAAACTAATTGCTAAAATGGCCATGGGGAAATCTAGCAAAACAGGTGCTGTCATTATTTTTTTTAGAAGAGCATTTGTTTTTGTAAAAAATACTATTTCCATTTAGCAAATTCCTTGTCTTTTTAAATTTCATATAATTCTAGGTCACTACCAAGAAAAACTGGAGACAAATCAGCATTGCTACAAAGGAAGATTTTTTTGCAGGGCGGTGAATAAAAGAAAATCTACTAATATAATTGATTTTTAACTTTCAAAAAGCCTTTGACCTTATTGCCCACAAGAGGCTACTGAGGAGATCGGTGCTGTGATCCAGCTTCTGCTTTCATCATTCTTTATTCATGTGATGCCCCATTAACATTAAGGGACCTAGCAGTCTGCCCACATGAAAGAAATTGCAGTCAGTTCCTACACAGACACTGATAGGGTAATATATGATAAAGTGGCACTGAGACCTGAAATATTATTCCTCACTCTAAATGTTTCCTTGTTTTCTGCTACTTGCCTGACTTTCTGTTGAGGTTATAAGCCCTTTGGGGCAGAGACCATTCTCCGCAGTGCCTAGCTGTAGACTGAGTAACTAGCTCCTTGTGCTTTACAGCCATGTATGAAATGAGGTAGGTGCATAACTGTCTGAAGAATCAGGGCTTATTTGTGCATTACATCCTGGCACAGTGCGTGGTGCCCCAGAGTTCTGGGTTCCATAACCGTAGAAATAACAAGTCCTAAGGAACCTCTCCTTATTTGAGAACAAAGCAATATTTAATTATACTAAGAGGAAAACAAGTTAAAACCAATGCAACCCTTTTTCTTAGCTCTTTTTACAATAGCATATAACTTATCCATGGAACTTACTACCTCAAGATACTGCCAAGCCCCAGTGTGGGGGGTAGTGTCAAGGATTTGGTTAGGGAAGGGCACGGCTTACAGCGGGAATGGAGTAACTTCTCCCCCATCTAAGAACTACCCAAGTGCAGTCTGAAAAGCTGCCTGTTTCATTCTCTATAATATACAAGCTAAGTTGAGGCATTGCCTATAAGGGTATCATCCCTTCCACCTCCAGGAAGCAGTGATGGACTCATCTGGATTAATGGAAATGCAAGATTTACTGTCATTGGAAAGATCACTCCTTCCTATAGTCTAAATTTTTCTCTGACTGTTCAGGATTAAAAACTTAGGGAAGAAAATAAGCAACTTGATGGTAGCCAGAATTTTTCATACTCAAAGGAAAAGTTCTTCTGAAACCTGATAGGTTGCTGATTTACATTGCAAGGGCTCCGTCAGATATTTTAGAAGTGTTTTATCTTATCTTGCATGAAGTTTGTGCCAGCATCTCTAATTTCAGCTCAGGACAACACAGGCAGAAATGTGGATACAGGCATCTCCTGGCACATACTCAGATAACTAGCACCTGTGCAGTAAGCGTGACATGCTCCAGATACCTCAGATTTATATTCACTTGAAGTGCAGTTGATCTGTGTATGTGCACTGGCCATTTATCAGGACAGCCATCATTTGATCTGCACTATTGCACATCCAGTCAGGTTGCTAGCAATCCAGAAATCCCAGACATGAGGCCAAATTCCTGTTTTTCTGTTTGAACAAAATTTAGGAGGTGAGGGCAAGAAAGGACACGCATGGAAAGAATTAAGATATGTAAGTGAATACCCAGCTTTTTATTACAGAAAGGATTGCTCTTCCATTAACCACTACAGTGCTGTTTGTCTCCGAGTGCCTCCCTAGCTCCCAGGACATGGTGTAAGGAAATGGCAAGGGCAGAGCAGGGCAGCGCTGCTACTTCCAAGCCTTCTTCGCCACGCTCTGGGCACAGCATGGCTCAGCACCACTGCCTTTTCCCAGTGGCATCTGAGGCACAAGGGATGGAGTTAGGAGTGGGGTTATGGCGGAAGTGTCCAGGTGGGAATAGGGTAGGGGGAGCGCAGTGATGAAAATGCTTGGAATTAGCAAGGCAGCTTCTCCCTGCTTGGAACTCTGGTGTAGCCATTGCCTCCTGGCAGTATCCCTCCCAGCGCTGCCCACAGCATTTCTCTCTCTCCCACTACCATATGCCCTGTGTGTCAGTGCTGCACAGGTTGAAAATAGCCACATAAATAATTCACAAATTGTTGGGAGAGCATGCAAGGCCGAGAATGTGCCTTGGTGAGGGGGAAGAGGAAAAACTGTTAAGAACTGCCAATCTAATGATTATGAAATATCTAATCTTTTCTCAGCCTCTGCTTTATAGGTTTACATATAAGGCTTGTTATTATTTATAACAGAAATTACCAAATGCTTGCTAAGTATTATCCAGTCCATTGAAAAGAAACCATTGCTCTTCAGAAGAATTTATCATTTTTGAAGTTCAGTCCTATAGGTTTGCAAATGTGACTGCACATGACTGGAGACTTACAGACTCTAACTAGTAACTTTACACATGAACAATCCCAGGGAACTCAATGTGTCTACTCATGTGCATAAGTATTTATAGAAACAAGATCCAATTCTTCTGGGAATCCATATATTTTGTATGTTTATAATTTGTTCCGTTGTCTCATGTCTGTTGTGATGACACTGTTGTTTATTTTTGAGTGGCAACAAGCTGGTTTAGGTTTTGCTTCCAAATACTTTGTTTCCAAGTGCTTCTCTATACTTGTTTGTCTTTTCAGGTGTCATCCTGACACCTGTACTCTGGAAAATACAACCTTCTCAGCCTGAAATGCTATTCTTGTACCTATAAGATTTTATCATAGCATGATATTTATCTCTGTCCATTAAATATCACACTCTTATTAAAGAAAGTTTTTACAAGTTCTTGAATATCATAAGGAGAGTCTCAAGTCTCAGTCTAAAGTCTCAAATGCTTGTTGCTCATATGTGTGGAGCTTTACACCGTGTTCTGAGAATCCATAGTAATGTCTCATTTACGATAGCAAGGTACAATAAAATAACCTAGCAGTGGTATTTTGCCTGTAGTTCTTGATGCCTTGGCTTTTGGTTGTTCTGAAAATTGGAAAGGGTAATTTCAGCCTATGTGTTATGTAAGCAATAGGGATTAAACATAGTTAAAATTTAATTCAAGCCATGCTGAAGTGGTTGCAGGAGGAAGAAGGGCCCAATTTCCTCACAGTGACACTTCAAAGCGAAGTCTTAGTTCTGTAAGTCTGGATGCTCCAGTTCCAGCAAGGGTAGGAACCATACATGTATTATGTAGGTCAGCTAGCTCCAACAGTTGGCGATCAGCCTTCTGCCTACCGAGCATGTAGTGCTTTCACAGCAGTACTGCAGGTTACGTGGCTCCTCCTAAACCGAAGGAAGATTGTGGGACTTCATTCACCATTTGTGAAAACCATCTTCTATAGGCTGTTGTGAGGCTCATTGCGCAGAGTCGGTTGCTCTGGTCAGTCTTGATCCCTACGTTTCATAACAATGTAAGACTGTTTTTATATTTACACATAGTCTGCTGCCTCACTATGTTTTCCTGAGTGCCTTTTGGACTGCTCAGCCAGCTACTTGTGCACCAAGTATGCCAGGTATTTTTTTCAGTTTGCTGACACAGACACTGTTCCTGCTGAGCCTTACATGATTATTAACCAACGCTTCATTTTCCTTTAAGGACTACAAAAGGCTTTTGGTAAAAGGGAATTTCTTTACATCCATCCAGGATCTAGGTGTTCCTGTAATACAAACTGTCTTTAAAAACAGTATTTCATCCACTTTCATGCCATTTTCGCATCTTTCATTGTAGTTGTATGAACTTGAAATGTTCTTCATTAGTTTGTTTCAATGTCTGTGGCAAGACATGGACTTCCTGCAAGATTCCATGGTCTTAGGACATGCAAGCCCTCAAGTCACGTAATGCACAGGGTACCCAGGCTCCATTTTCAAACACCTGCATCATCACACAACCTATGAACAGCTCGTAAACACAATTAAATATCCTGAATAATTCCTGAGTCAAAGACTCCCATCCCCTTATTTTGCCAGGTTGCTTCATCAACATTGTGTTGGTGTCCAGAGTGTTTCTCTGACTTCTACAGAGTGATCACTGTTCAGCAAACACCGACCTGAGGCATCAAAAGGGGAACAGGACAGCCACAGACATCAGGGAGTCTGGTCACATTCTTCGGTGGAAATGTATTGTGATTATGATATTCTCTCAGCCCTACACAGCAGCGGATACATGGGAATGGAGCCCTTACATGTCAACTGCAAGATGTGATGCCAACTTACACTTGGGAAAATATATGGCACATGCTTAGGAGTGCTTATACAGGCAGCTACCTAACCAGATGTCAAAGCAATGAGTAATAAGGAGAGTCAGAAAGTTACTAAGCAGCTATTAATTGTGTGCTTCACTAATTAGCTTCTGCTGAAAACCAGTTTTCCATGGGCCACAGTTTTAGGATGGAAATAAAGAGCGAGTTAAATGACAAGCACGTAAACATGCTGTGGTTAACCTTGTCAGTCAGTAGATGGCTGTATTGCTTCTAGCCATCTTCAGGGAAGAAAATTGCATTTCCATGGCCAAGAAAGAGAGCGCCTTTCCCCAGGGATATAAGGAGCCACTGACTGCACATGCAGACCTTTGCACTTTGTTGTTTTAAAATGGTTCAATTTGCACACAATATTTATTTGTTAGTTGCACAAAATCTTTTTAACGCTCTGGTTGAGCAGTCTGTCTGTTGCTATTTTATACAACTTAGCTGAAATAATTATCATCTGCTCTTGACATCACCTTAATTTCACAGTGACAGGCTGCAAAATCACAAATAAGCCACACTGGGTATTTCAGCTGTTTAAAAGTGGTCTGTGAGTTTCTTCAGCTGTGTTGTGGGCTCAGATCTGATCCATATTCATAGTCACTGTCCTGGTTCCTTCTCATTCTCACCTGGTGGCCTAGCAATCGTACGTGGGAATGGTTTCCTGTCAGTTTAAAACACACCGACACTCACATCACCAAAAAATACAATTGCTTCATTGATTAGCCCCAGCAATGAGAATGAACAAGCACAGAGTTCAAGCTACTCTTTCCTTCCAAAAAACTGGTCACACCAAATAGGAATTACAGGAGACTGCCAGGGCATCAGGAGGAAGCTTGCAGTGTTAGGCTCTCTCTATTCTGCAGATAAAAACAACATTTCAGTTACCCGGAAAATCTATTAATGAGTTTTCTCATGCATTAAATGACCACACAAAGCCCTCTTCCCCTCTGCCCTAAAAACGCAAGCCAGCATGATGCCAGAAGAGCTCAGTGGTGGAGGAATTTGCAACAGGCACAAGGAGATTGTATTGGCTGCAGTGGAAAGAAATGAAAGAAGAGACAGGTTTATTCTTTGGCAGTTGTGGGCAAGTACATGAAAATAAGCAGCAGATGTAGAAAACTCAGGAAAAAAATAGTAAACACTTTCAGATGCAGGTGGATTTATGTTCAGAAGGTGGTGGTATTCATCGGAGTTCTTGGAGTGCTGTCACGGCACAAGGAAAGCAGCCTGTAGGCGGGATCCGCAGTCCTCTGAAAGCACTGGGAATGTTTTTATGGGTTTCAATAGCCCACAGAGGAACGGAGCTGCCAAATGTCATGCATTTCACTCAGGCTAGCAGGGACCTTCTCACGCTGGCCTGGCTCTCAGCTGGGTTCTCAGGCACTCAAGCTGGCAGTGGGAAAATGTTGCAGGCTTTTGGCTTGTAGTTCTGTCTTGGGGCTGCTAGGGGCCCCCGTGGCTCTGTCCTGAGGCACGTAATCATGTCCTATCTGTAACTGGATTATGCCCCTAAGCAGTGGACCTGATCCAGGCCAAGGGAACCAGGATAAAGGTTCCCAAGCTGACACGTCTCTAGCCAGTTACAGCGGGATCCCCTCCAACGTTTTGCTCCACAGGTGAAGTAGCTTCTACCTGTAGAAAGTCCAAGAGCCAGAGCATTCACTGCTTTCCTCACCTAGCAATGTCTTACCCATCTAGCATCCTGCCACTGAAATCATCTGGGTCTGATGTCTCTCTGCTTCCCTACTGATGGTACTGTCAGCCTTGGCAACCATCTCTCCCCATCAATCCCCTTGCTGCTTCCCAGCAGCACCCATCCAGTGGCCCTCTCCAACACTGCACTACCCCACACCTCTGCTCTGCCATGGCTGAGTGATGTGTGTTGCTCACTAGTCTGAAAATTGTTTGCAAGCATGTGTAAGATTGCACGCAGGGAGTGTGGCACCTTTTGGAAGTGCTGTTTCAGTCCCAGTCTGGGCCAATATAATGAGGAGAATAATAATAACAAAATCAAATAAACAGTAGTAGCTGAGGCACATCAAACGTTTCGGCTCATGGAAAATGCCTACAGTCAAGGACAGCATATGGAAGTGAACGACCAGGGTCTGGAATAAGATAGGATTTACATTGCCGTAGGTTTCATACTGGATGGCAAACAGATTGAAATAGCAGGGGAATTTACCTAGAAAATGCTGCCTTACAGAGCTATGAGAACATGGAACGTTAGAAATGCACACCCAACGAGGGGTCAAGAAAGATATTTAACCTTTCTTGGACTGTACACATATGAAAAACTTGTGTTAGATGGTTACAAGCTTTAAAGAAAACTCACCCATTTTGCTGTTTAAAATATTCTGAGACTTCCATGGAGACTTATCTGATGCCACCTATATATAATGACCTAGATTTTAAAAACAGTTGGGAAGCAGACGTCTGGAAACCTGCTGTGAATTTTAAGATTTTCCATACAAAGATCGAGTTAAACTTGCAGTTTAATCCCACTTAGGAAAGACTAAAATGCTTTTAGGATTTCTCAGTTATATAATTAGGATCGTCTTGTTTGGGAGAGGACCATGAAGGGGCAACAGAGTCATCCTTTCCCAGCTGGATTCCTGTCTAAAGGATGCTCAGGTAAGCACAAGTCTGAAGTCATTACTATCTAATAACCGTATAGTTGTCTGTATGCCATATCTTAATATGCTTATTAGTAAATGGGTGTCAGTGTCACAAAATTCACCAGCACCATTAGTGCCTGCCGGCTAAGTTATCACAGTGACCGACAAATGAAGCAGCAAAGAGAGTGAATTACTTTGCCAAGGTAAAGCACTCAGAATAAAACAGACATGTGATGATCAGGATGAAGCAATTTAGAGGATGGCTTCCCCTCTCCTCAGATTAACAGGCTTCAGTCTGCAGGTTTGTCTTCCCAGCTATATTCGCTGGAACAAACTCAACCATCCAAAGCACAGACTATGTGAAGTGGCATTTCAAGAGTTCAGCAGGCAGGCTGCCAAAAGAATCTCCTTTACTCCTATTTTAACATGAATTTCTATGAGTTGGGGAAACAAAATTAAGCAGTCGTGTAAAAGGGAATTGCTGGCAGAAAATACTTGGGAAAAAAAAAGAAAAGGAAACTGAAATGTCTCCTTTTGGATTTTAAATAGGAAAAATATCCCAGAGCCTCATAGGCTCAGGGATCCAAAGGTCAGTAGAAACAATAAGTAGTAAGCCTTAAAAAAATAAATAATCTAGTAGGGGGAAAAAAGGGAAATCTGTAAAAACAAGCAAAAGCAAGTTAAAGGGTAATTAGTGAGATAAATAATACTGAATTCCAAAAAAATATTTCGGCTGAGAGCAAAGGGACACAAATATGTTTTTAGTGGAAGTCGACCAAAGATAACTAAAAATTGGTCCATGGGAGCATAATTGGCTTGATTGTCACAGCTATTTAAATAAGAGTTTTGAGATTATGAAAACAGTTCTGTGATACTGCTGAAAGGGCTCATTAAAATAATGCAGGCCTTTCTGCAGGCTGCTAATGAGAGTTTCCTAGGAAAAGGTTTGATTACAGTTTGTTCTTGAAAACCTCTCTGCACAGCTTTTGGAGACCAGTGTACACATGAAACCAGAGGACAGTAGCATTAACTATCTGCACTTCTCTCCCATGGTTTCATCAAAACCTTAGTGAAACACAGTCTGTTTATAAAATCAATGCTCATTCTAATCCCCTGCAAGTCTCACAAGTGCAATCTCTGTTACACAAACAAGCATGACTCCAGACACAACAGTTATGTCTTGAGAAATATCAAGCTAGATCATCTTTCACCAGGACAAATAAAGACCAGAAAAGATAAAATACTATAAAAGTATGTTATCCATTTTAGCAGATGTCAAGGAACAATCTGCGTTATAGTAGTAATACTGAATGAAGTCAGGGCTAATCTTAAGTAATTATTGTTGTGCAGAACAATACACTAGCAGATGTATTGTGCTACGAATCCCAACATACCAGATGCTTGTTAAGATGAATCTTTGCAAAAATGAAGTCCAGCGCAATAACTTTTACAGCTTCAGCTTCTCAGAAGAACATGCTTTGAACTACCTCCTGTAAATATTTGGTGGTTACTCTTGCAACTCTTCTTATTTCTGGCTACAGACCTGTTAGTATGCGATGGTGTTTCTTAAGTCTATTTAAGGGGACTTCCACCTGTTTTATGCTGGCCCCGTGGCAGAACACACTGATTTTGGATGAGGCAAGCATCAAGGGCATTTGAGTGGCAACTGGAAGGACCAAGTGGAAACCCCTGGCAAAGGCAGGCCTGCAGTGGACACACAGAGCCTGAGCAGAAGGCAAGCAAAAGCTAGGGTTGGACAGAAGACCAATGCTGCCAGACCTGATGCTTTAACATCACCTGAGTAACATCCAGTAGTTTTCACTTAACTGTTCGTTCTTACAACTGCAACACAGAGAAGTTTTGCCAAAGCCTCACATTCTTAACTGCACTTTTGCAGTGGAGAATTTAAACCTCACAGAAGCCAAGATGGTACTGCTGGCAGCAGAATGGGTTTTGTATGTGATTTTTTTTTAACTGCAAATGGAACTAAACTTTTGTTAGTGTATATTGTAATTTCCAAAATTGACTAGTTATTGCCTATCATCTATTCCGACTTTACTTAAGAATAACTCAGGTGATAAAAACATATAGCCACTTAACCATCTCATAGCTTTCAAAGTTGCCTTCCCAACAATTTGTAGTTCATGCCCTTCACAAACATGACAAGAGTCAATCCCCAGAAGTTAAACGAACCACATCCTCTGTGAATATACCAGCCCCCAGCCATCTGCAGAAGGCCTGAGAAAACAGAGCTAGTAGTATAACCAAGAAGGTCAATAAACTGATTCCTTTAAACCTGCACTATTTTGGAGTTGGAGATAAAAGCCAGGATGTGAGCTTTCTCAGGCTGTTGCTTCTCTATCCATAGCTGCACATTCATAAACTGTCTAAAGACAATTCAGGGCTATGTAAAATCTTCAGCTTTTCACACTTATTTGATATTTCCTAATTACAGTTCCCCTCAGTGACAGGCCGATTGAAATTCCTATGATCCCTGTTGTAGTTGCTTTGCAGGCTTCCTTTATCTATATAAACATTTCCTGTTCTGCTTTCTCATCCTCCCCCAGTGTCCTATAATGGCTTCCTATCATAGTTTTTTTACCATTTCTTTCACTTGAGTCCAAATTGTTTTTCACTGGTGACAGCTCTGTCTGTGATATATCTTGCTTTAGAAATACATCACGGCTTCTTACCAAGTAAAGAGGTTTTCTGTGTTCTACTAAATGCTTTAGATAAAATGTGTAGCATAATGTTTAAAATCCTTGACTGCATCTTTATTTGACCAGAGCTCGGGCACATCTGGTTCATTGTATTGTTGTGATGGCACCACTCTCTTCTGCATGCTCACGACATACAGAGGGTTCTTGTTGCACAGGAGATCCCCTCAAAACTAAAATTAACTCTCTTTTACCACTACTTTTTCCCCAAAAAACTGCTACGCTAGTATTCCAACCCTGTTGCAGGAGCTGTTGCACAAGTACAAGTTCTACATCCTACCCTTTTGTAGTATATTTATGCAATTCATTTTTACAGCTGGGTATGTTATTATTCATAGAACACCATAGGTGTGCTTTAGATATTGTTTAGATGCTGTAATTCTCTGTGCTTTATACTTTACCGCTATAATGGTTTACTATGGAGCTTGCAGTCTGACTGAGAAAGTTACAGACCACACAGCAAAAACCAAGGGAAAGACCAAGGCCGTATAGCGCCAGTATTGACTTTCATCAAAGTCAAGTCAAAGTCAAGCCAAAAGAGAGGAATCTTAAGGAGGATCTTAAGCCTTTCTTATGTGGAATAAGGGAGGCAGTGCATCCTCAGACAGATCTGGGAAACAAGCCTGAGTGACGTTTGTCTATCCTCACCCTCGCTGTTGTGCTCTGACCCAAAAACTTGCCTCCTGTGACTGCTTCATCCATTCACCTCTGCTCTCTCTCCCTACTGGCCTTAAATCATATTAGTCACTTTTACAGCCATTGCTTCTTATTATCTTCCTTTCTAGCCGTAAAATCTATGAATATTGCCCAGCTACCACCATTAGCCCTGTCCTCCTTAGCAGCTCCCCCAGCCTCTTGTTTTTTCTATGCCTTCCATTTTGGGTATCATAATCATGTGCAGTTAGTCTGCGGCATATTTTGCTGCCAGTCACCTAAACCTCACCTACACTGTAGCCCAAGGGATTCTCCCAGTAACACTTAAGGGGGCTTTGGGATCCCTTTGGTGCTTTTCACTGCAAAAATGTACAAGCCTGGTCTTTTTCCCTTCCCCGAGGGCTTTTCATGAAATACTAGTTTGCAGCATGTAACTGCGATGGTGAGGAACTCCATCCTATACACCTACAGGCACTTCTGTTGGTGGGTCTCAGTTCTCAAGTAAGAGTGCTCATCATTAACTCATATGCATTGTCATCTTAATTGTCATTATTGTGTATGGCCACCAAATAAAAGATACAATTTTCTACATCACTTTACTAAAACAAGGGATGGTTTTACCTCAGATCAGAGAGAAGATGGGCTGTGGACACTTTTTAGTGTGTTGCATGTAACTTAGAGGAAGTAGTTGTAAACACGGCTTCACCTAGCTCTGAGGATTGTGTTGGTCCATCCTCTGCTGGAATGTCTCTCCTATAGCTATTCCCATAGAGGAATTAGTGGATATAATAAAGTAGGAGATAAGGGAGGTAATTTAGCAGGCAACTGTCACTGTTGATGGAAGGCATAGAATAGACTATTTCAGCTGAAAGGGACCTACAACGATCATCTAGTCCAACTGCCTGACCACTTCAGGGCTGACCAAAAGTTAAAGCATGGTACTAAGGGCGTTGTCCAAATGCCTCTGAAACACTGACAGGCACGGGGCATCGACCGCCTCTCCAGGAAGCCTGTGCCAGGGTTTGAGCGCCCTCTCGGTAAAGAAACGATTCCTCATGTCAAGTCCAAACCTCCTCTGAGGGGCGCAGCTTTCAGCCATTCCCACGCATCCTGGCCCTGGCTACCAGGGGACTGCCAGGGAGAAGAGAGCAGCACCTCCCTCTCCACGTCCCCTCCTCAGGAAGCTGGAGAGAGCAGTGAGGACGCCCCTCAGCCTCCTTCCCTCCAAACTAGACAAACCCCGTGCCCTCAGCCCCTCCTCACAGGACATGCCTTCCAGCCCTTTCACCAGCTTTGTTGCCCTCCTCTGGACACATTCAAGGACCTTCACATCCCACTTAAATGGCGGGGCCCAGAACTGCACACAGTACTCGAGGTGAGGCCACACCAGCGCTGAATACAGCAGGATGATCACCTCTTTTGACCGGCTGCTTATGCTGTCTTTGATGCACCCCAGGATGCCCTTTGCCCTCTTGCCTGCCAGGCCACACTGCTGGCTCCTGTCGAGCCTCCTGGCCACCAGCATCCCCGCATCCCTTTCTGCAGGGCTGCTCTCCAGCCACTCCTCTCCCAATTTAGACTTGTGCCCAGCGTTACTCCATCCTAGGGGCAGAAGCTGGCGCTTCAACTTGTTACATTTCATCCCATTCATCACAGCCCAATGCTCCAATCTATGCAGATCCCTCTGCAAGGCCTCTTGTCCCTCGAGAAAGTCAACACCACCTCCTAGTTTGCTATCATCAGCAAACTTGCTAATGGTGCCTTTAACTCCTGCATCCAAATCAACGATCAATAGATTGAACGGAACTGGCCCTAGAATTGAGCCCTGCAGAACACCGCTGGTGACTGGTTGCCAGCCACACGTAGCCCCATTCACTACAACACTCTGAGCTCTGCCTTTCAGCCAGTTAAAGCTTGAGTAAACAATATGCATCATGCAATCTTTTTTTTAAAAAAGCAAGCAATGGTCTTCTGTATTTTTTCTTTTTTTTTTCCAGATGAATTTCTGTAACAAATGCGTGTTCTTCACACTCAGTCTCCTAAACTGACCTGAGTTTCATTTCAGTCATGACAATTACATCATCCCCTCTCAGTAAATATCCTTGAAGTGATAGGGAGGGAAATACCATCATTAATGGGGTTGAACCCTATCCCGTGGAAAGCCGAAAAGAGAAAGATCATTGTTCTGGTTTAAAGCAGCTACTGAATGTGGAGTCACTAAGCTGCAGGGAAATATATTCTGATATGTTCCCATTTGCCTTTGCAGCTCAAGAAATGCCTAACTGCATGGTGGACTGGTTAACACTTCTGAGCAGCTTTCTGGTCCGTTTAAAAGACAGAGCATTCCCATATTCCATCTTAGAAATAAAGAGCCACAGGGATGAATGCTGCAGTCCCAAGAAGCAGGTTGGATTAAGATGGAAGGAGTGTAAGATGGCTTCATGGGTGTTCAAACACTCGTCGGAATTAAGTATTACCTGAATGCTGATATTCTTGATACTCTCTCATATATAATCTCTCCTTAGCAACTGGTGGAAGGAGGGGAAAGTCGTGATTTCCTTAAAGTGCTGTACCATCTGTCAGCTCTACTCATCTTTTCTTCAAACTTATTTTGAGTTAGCTTCTTTTCTCCTTCTGACATTCACTGTTCCCAAGCTTGGCTATAGTTGGATGATTGTAATGTTCAGTAGAGATTATGAGATACATATAACTGTTCATTTTAAAAATCTGAGGTATCTCATCAGGTGACATCCCATTGACGCAAATATTGACAACTAGCTTTCCATGAGGGGATGTGAAGCAAGGAAGATAACCAATATGACCCTGGGGAGTGCAGACAGATTTCATCTTTAGAATGACCCCACTGATCCCAGATAGCTTCTGTGGAAAAGCAGCCAGATCTTAAGTTCATTTGTGTCAAAAGCTGCTGATAAACCTTGCAGACTTTTACCAGAGATAAGAGGATCATATTGCACGATGTCCATAAACCATGCTAAGAAAAGTTTGGACTCCTGTGAAAGGTGTGCATTACTGAACCTGGATTTTTCTTGAACTCAAAAAATACAGTGATTATACAATGCAATAAATATGATTCTTTTATATTGAAACGTGATTCTTTTATTGAGTAACATCTGGATTATGTCTGTGGGAAGAAATTATGCAGCTTTTTAAATCCTGTGCCTGTTCTATTAATTCTAGTTTTGCGTATACTTTTTCTTGGCTTTTTAATTTTATTTTTGCTGTCAGTAAGATTTTATTTTAGGGTTTTAATTTTTGGACTTTCCCTCTGCTGTCTCTCTCTTCAACAGAGCACTAACCCTCAAGAGGTTAAAATGACAAAAAAGGCACATCCTCATACAATCAGGATGCTAAACCCAGCTGAGCAAAGCAAAGCAGAATGCAGATGCAAGACAGAAATAAAATATGCAGCAAACTCAGAAGGGAAAGAATAAAGAAGTCAGTATGGCAACAGGGAGAAACTAAACAAACACATTCAAAACACAGCCCACGAGGGAAGCAAACACGCACCAAATACAATGAGAAAGGAAAAATCAGGCTCGGGCCATCCTCGCTCATTGGCAACACATGAAGAGAGTCAGCAAATGGAAACTGCACGGTTTCTCTAAAAAGAAAGGCATGATTTTTCAGAAGCACTTCTGAGGATGGAATTTTCTTCTTCCTGTGAAGCAGGAGATCACTTTGTAAAAGTTAATCTCTCCAAAAAGTCAAGGTGAATACTGGAATGTGGTTTAGTGTTTTGTCTTCTGGGGAAATGTTTACCCCCACTAACTGCGGGCAATTGGAAAGAAAGTATTACAAATTATCCATGGAACTTCAAAATTTATCTTTTTCATTGTGTTGTGTGCTGGCAGTAAAGTAGAAGTAGCTTAACATTGGCCGTTCGGAGGGGGGAGAGCAGGAACAGGAAACATCAGGAACAGCTAAGACATAATATATAATTCCCAATAGGTGGATGTTATACATACACCTGGAGTAAATGTGTACGTATGCACACACCTCCACCAAGCAGACACTGAGGCAAGAGGCAGAAAGACCGCAGAAACAAACAGCTTAAGCGCTCTGGGCCCACGTTCACACGTGTTAGACCTCTGTCCCAAGCCCACCCACACCGAGCCCTTTTTGCCCACTTTGCTAGTCTTGAAAAATCTGATGAAGAGCCCTGGCATGTGGGAAAAAGCCAGTGGTTTGCTAAAGTTCTTAGTGGTTGATCTGCTTTTTTAATCCTTTGTTAAATGTGCTCACGGCCTGAGATACATATTTTTTTACGTTTTGCAAATTGAAATCCAAATAAATAAATAGCTAAAAGGAGCTTGCTGGCAAATTTAAATTATCTATGCATTGTTATAATTCTGCTAGCAAACACAGAGTTTTTCAGAGGAGAGCAGACAAGCCTCAGGGCTTAGAAGAACAAAAAAGCAGAAATAAGGGAGCAGGGAGCTACATCCTATGCCACCAGCCCAGCACCTATTACTAAGGTTGTCATATAGAGGCAGCAGTGACATATTCTGAGCTCAGGAAGATCTCTCATATATCACATAGACGGAACTAACAAAATCTAAAAAGATGTGTCATTTTAAAGGGTAACGAATAAAGATATATGTGCCTTGTTCCATATTCCAGAAACAAACAGATATTCAGAACAGGGAACTGAATAAGCCTATCGCTTCACATCACTTTCGATTCTTCTTCTATAATTTTCACAGCCAGAATAACTTAATGGGAAAGTGACACAGGTCATCAACGTAGCAAAAAGCTGAATGTCAGATGGTGAGGAAAAAAAAAAAATCATCAGTGGCTGTAATGTTATCAAGAGAATCAGAGGCTTGTGCTTCCCTGAAGCAAATGCTGTCTACAACCAGCTCTCACAGCGTTTGAACTAGAGGAACTGCTGATGCAAACGAGACAAAGCAAAATGAAGTTCAAGTAAAGACCTATTGCCGAGGGGTGGAAAGGTTTAAGCACAACAAACGCCTCAGCTTGACAATGTAAATTCTGCAAAGACTCTAACAGAAAGGGGCAATTACTGCCTTATGTTCCAGTTCTAATCTTAAATTATAGGATAGTTTCCTAATGAGGGGGAACATTGCCAGAGACAACTGTGGTGGATGGAAGGGAACGCTGCTGTAATTACAGATCCTTGCACATCGGTGACAGAAGTTCCCAAATTCCAAGGGGAAACACCTTCGTAATGTTTGTTTTTGCAGAATCAAATAACATTCTCAATTTGCAATGGGATGGAAACATTCGAGTATGTGAGCCTTTAAACAGGATTGCAGCCCTACCTGGTGAATGTTAGGAGCTAGACTAAATTGGCATGGGAGAGCTAGTGTACTGGGATCCTAACTCAGACTGGGGGTACAATAATGATGGTCAACTAGAGAAATGCAAGATACAGCAGTGGCGATCAAGGGAGAGAAAACAAATAAAGAAAACAAGGAGACAAGTCTTAGGCAGAACATCTGATATGGGAAAGTCAAAACAAACTTGTTCCCTTCTTTCAAGATTACTGCTAGCAGCAAGGGCGTTGAATGTTTCATACGCTTTCTATTACACAAAGCATGTTACTGGAAGGACCGAGAAAACGATTCTTGATTTAACATGGTTTTTTTGCCTTTGTGAGCTATACAGTCAGAAACAGTGGTTTACAACATGTGGTCTACAGACTCCTAGAGTTCCACAGATGACTTCCAAAAGCTGCAGAAGAGGTAACTAAGGATCAAGCTGTTGTCTTTTCCCTATCCAAGGGTCTGCATCTCTCCTGCAAAGTTTATAGGGATCTACAAGTGAAGAAAGCTCAAAACCACTGCTTTTACTCTATTACTATTACACAAAAAGAAATGGATGGTATTTTTCCAATTAGTACTTCCATGGATGACTCAGCTCCTAGTAGAATGATACACAACTATATTCAGCCAGTACACAGAACAAGAGCTGGTCATGTAATGAGCAACTGTTCAATGATTTGTGTTCTCCTCGTTGTTTAACGGGGCTTCAGACTTTACTGTCCTGTATTCTTTTATTTTGCTCTGAAGGAAAAATTGTTTGTTCCCCAAGGTACTTATTTACTGGTCTTTAACGTTATAAAATCTGAGTACTTCACAAATATTAATGTTTTTTTAAAATAAAACTCCAAGGTGAGTGAATGAAAAACAGGGAAAAAGATAAATTAATTTTGGGATCCAATTTGAGATATTAAAACTTGATCCTTCTAAGCACTTGACATTTTTTTTTTGGTGTACACAAAAAACATAGCCCCCACTGACTTTAGTTATAGCTCTGAACACTGAGCACTTTCTCACGTCAGGCATCACGTTGATCACTGGGGAAATGAGGAGCTTCCAGGTAACCATATGCAAAGTTTGCCTGGTGTGCAAGGAGTTCTGGAGCAGTGGGACAGAGTCCAAGGCAGCATTTAAACCCCAGGGGGCATTTATCCAAACCACATCTTCTCCTTGCCCTCCAGTTTAACTCCTGTACCTCTGACTGAGCCAGTCCTCACCTCTGCTCCGTAAACTTCCCACCCAGTCCTAATCTTCTTGCTCAGCAAATCCTAGGCCCTAGCAAATCCAAGATAAGTGGACTGCAGACATCAGCCCCATGCACAGCTCGTTGCCTGGACCAGCACCGTTATCCTCTCCCTGTCTCGGCAGTGCTGTCCCCGCTGCCTTTCTCCCTTTCTCCTGTGCCACCTCAGGCAGGTTCAGCCCCAAGCTCCGGTCATGGGTATTTCCCAGGTCCCCCAGCTCCAATGCTCCCTTCCCAGCTCCCTTCCAACTTCTGCCTTGCAGTTTGCTTCAGTGCCAGTGTTCTCCCCGCATCTCTGCTGCCGGTTTAAACCTCTTGCCCCTCCTCCTGCCACCTCCGGGGACATTCTGAGGCTTCTTCTCCCCAGCAGCTTCCCCTTCCCTCCATAGTGCCAGCCAGGGGATGCTGGCTGGAAACCAGGCTGCGCCCCTCACTCAGTTCAGATCTCAACATTAAGCGTGACCTGCCACAGAGCCTTGTAACAACTGTATGGAGGAAAATATTATCTTAAATTTGGACTGGGCTGTGCTCAAGGCAGACAAAATCATCGGGGAGGTTATCTGCTAAAATTGCAAAGGTTTCTGCTGAACATGTGTGAGCTGCAAACTTTCAAAGGCCTCTCTCTGCCTGAGCTAACTGTGGCTGAATTTGCTGAAGGAGAGTAAGAGAGAGCGCCCTTTCAGAAAGACCACTTCTCCCTCCTCCCCCCACACCTCCTGACTGCAAAGGCCAAATCCTCGCTCCAAACCCCTTTGGCCTGAGCAAGATACCGGTTTCACTTTTATCCTGTATCTGAAACATACAGCCACGTGTACATAAGTGTACCTAGTACAGCCAGATGGCTCTCAATGGCTCAACTCTAGGAGCTGAACTCAGAAGTTATAACTGGCTGGAAACGGGGCTTTGTAACGAGATGTGCAGACAGCTTTAATAATACCTGGAGCCACCAGCCTCACCTACAATAACTGATTTCATTTGGAGAAATCTATACAAAAACTGTTTTGGTGAAGCCTACAGTAAACAGGCTTCTGTTTTACCCTCCTCCTCCCCATGCTAATTGTGACAGATACAGCCTGACATCATTGTAATCTGGGAACCAGATAGTTAGGAGAGGAATTGCAGCCACACCAGCACCTAGCTTTCATCTCACTTCTTTCTGCTCTTTGATCTCTTTAGCTGGCTAATTAAGAAGCTTGAATCAGCACCCTGCCGAAATAGGTTGTGCCTTTTTCCGTACCTGTGACCCTCAGAAAGAGCATCCAGTGTACTCACGTTCAGTAAAAACTGTGTTACTTGTGAGTCTTTCAACTCTGTTCACTTACGTGACCCTATAAATGTGTGCTGTGTTCTACTATGGGCCCTCCTCTTTCTGCTTTTCCTATTTTAAAATGAATTGAGGGGGGAAAAATATAAGCCTTGACATCACATTTTGCAAAGGAAGCAAATGCACTCCTCCCTAAAGTCTAAATGAATGGCCTTTTAAGGTGACTGCTGAATTAAATTCCTGAATGATGAAATCAACAGGCATGAGAAGGTTCTTATTTCCGAAAAAGAAAAAAGCAGCAGGAAAAAAAAAACACCCACCCAGTAGTGCGATTGTAAGGCTGAGCGCTGAATAGGAGCCGTTTACACGGACTCAATGAAGATACTTTACTCAGCTTTGGTAGTAATGCAGCTTCACAGGCTGAAGGGAAACGGGGATATACATATTCTGAGCCTGCTAAGCTTCTCTAATGTAAGACATGTGCATTTAGTTGAAGTCCTGAAATACCTCACTAAGAAGAAAGATGATGGAAACCCCAAGCACATCTTTCTGTTTATCATACATTACATATTTCTGACATATTTTAAGCAGTACTATAGGCAGCCGACATTGGTCTTTATATATATAATATGCCTGTAAGGTATGCAACTAAAACCCAGTTTCTGTGAAGACCTAAAATGCCCTTAAGACAGAGTAAAAATAATCTTATTAGGGGAATGGGGCACGTCTGGACATTCTCAGGATAGAAGCTCTACCCAAGCACAGCCTGTCACTCTGCCCTTGCAGGGGGAAATCACAGTGAATCAAACCGCCATGCAACACAGAAATGAAACAATCTCCCTGTAATCTTGAAAAAAAGAGCCAGAGACCTCCATGAAAGCTGTAAATTCCCTAGAGCTCAGGAGGTCACTAGTGGTTAATTAACACTACCTAAGCACTTTTCTATCATTTTTCACATGGTTATCACAGAAAGATGAGAACACAAGGGACGTGAAATCTAGTTCCAGTTTTTTTCCTCTCCTTATACTTGCTGCCCCAGTGTAACTCCAAAACCTGGGTCTCCACCAGTCTTTCCTCCATAACGTCTTCGGTTGTTGGGACTTCCCTTGTGGCTGGAGTGTCGATAGCAATGAGCTTTAGGGCAGGTGAGGTACTGTAAGGCATTGGTGGTTTTTTTATTACTACATCAACCAGACTTGCTTTAAGTAATGTTAGACCACACAGTGATAAAACACTGATCTTAATTGTTCTTATCTTAATTGTTCTCAGTGTTGCTACAGGCACTGGTGCTACACCAGAGATAACTGAATGTTAGGGGAGGGTGGCTATTTTAGACAAGCCTACATCTGCAGGAAGGAAGGGAATGTGACACCTCTGTAGGGATCTGTTTTTAAGATAAATGAAGCAGAAAGCAGCGATTTTCCTTTTTTGAATGTAATTCCTCCTACGAGCACAGATTTACAGGTGGTAAATTAATTACTTGGACAGTTCATATAGGGAATGAAGAGGGAGCTGAATGATGGCTTGAAGACCTTCCGTAGGTTAGTCACTTCAGTGGACTAGAAGGATTTTAGGGCCAGATTATCACAACAGGCAGGGGAACACTGCAGTCAAAGCTACTTTCTGTGTCATTATCTGGAGCTAACCCTGAACTGGATGTCTCAGCAGGGGATGTGACAGCACTACACTCTTTTAAGTTCTTCTGTCTTCTTTGCTATCTCCTAAAAGAGTGAATTCTGAGTTTTGGACCCTACATACATTTTATCCATAGCAACCACAACACTTCCCTCAGATTTGCTAAAACGCAAGTCTTTTTAATTTAGAACAAGGAAGATGGATCTTCCCCCGATACTCTACTTCTGAGCTTGACTGAAATTTAGAAGTCAGCATCTTTGTTAGCATCAGGGCTTCCTGATGGCCCTTCCCATCTTAGAGCCTCCAAACTCTGGCTTAGCAACCCATGACCTTTGCTAGCAATCACTGGGAAAGCGCTGAAGAAAAATTGTTGAGTGATGACTCACTCTGCCGCAGTTTGGTTGCTTTATCATTTTCTAATGCTGCTGATGGGAAGATATTTTCTATTGTGAGAGGCTTGTTTTCCTGCTCCATAGGAACAATGATCCATAAGGATTTCCTGAGGAGTGACTTCTCCTTAGAGTGTGTGAGATTTCTTGTCTCTTAGCTCCTGGAAGTCTAATTTAATTACCCATCACCCAGTTACTTATTACCTTCCTGTTCCCTCTCGCCTTTTCAGCACCTTCTTTAATGCAGAGGGCTCCTCATAGGACACAGGGAAACAGGGTGTGACTAATGAAAAGCCTTTATAAATCAGCGGTGGAGAAGGAAACGTGTAGGACTGGGCTAGAGCAATCAGGGGCCGCATGCAGATGACAACATGGGGGATTGCACATGGAAGGGAGCAACGCTGCGGGTTCAGTCCTGGCTCTGCTGGCCTTCCATGTGAACTCCAGCTTGGAATGGCCACAGCCGATGACAAGGGTCACAGCAGAGGACTTCTTTCTTCTCCGATCAGAAACAGCACTTGGGGCTTCTTAAGAAAGCAAAGGCGCAACAGCAGTCAAGGTTTATCTGCTTGGGCAAAAGGCCCAAAGCCACTACATTCTTTTCCTTTTATTTACAGCCTTCGGCAAGGACTGCTCTCCTCTGATGATCGCAGATTGTAGTGTTTCATTGCAAGCACAGCTGGCTGGTTTGGGTGGCTTACAGGCAGAGCTGCACCTGTTAGACTAGATGCTAAGAAAAAAGACATGTTCTGACAGATAGAGGGAGATTGTCTAATCAGTGATGGACTGCATGGCCAAAAGAGTTTAAGACCATCCTGCGTGACCTCCTGCATTGACCATCGGTTGACTCCTGGTTGGGTGACAGAAAGTCTTTTACGTTTATGCCAAACCTATAGAAATTACTCTGATCTGATGGGGAGTATGGGTAAATATATGTGTGTGCCTTGAGGTTGGCGGGGTAGAAGAGATGTCAGTCACACTGCATAGCTCGCTATTGTCCCTTTCTCCGCTCCCAGGAGGCCGGGAGAAGCAGCTGTATTGCAGGGATGCCAACCATCTGCAAAATACAACAATTGTTTTATGAGTTTAATGCTCTTTATATCCTAATTTATTTACCAGGGGCATGTGTAATGCTCAGTGAAAGCCAGCTGCTGAGGAGAAAAATCTTAAAAACACCCTTCCATTTGCTAATGTCTTATTTCTTAATAAATAAATGTGTTATGTTTTAGAAAATCAAAGCTTTATCAACAACAGCAAAAACTGAGGGTGGGGAGGGAAGGGACAGACAGGCAAACTCCAGAATACTGAAATACCTCCTTGGCTCACACTGAGAGAAGACAGCAGCAGGTAAATGAGAAAGCAGGTTGGCCAGGTCTCATCTTCTTTTTCTAAATACTTGCCTCAGCAAGGATGGAGACCCCATTGCCCTGGGAGTGTACAGTCCCTGTCCCAAAGGCTCACATGCTAAAGGGTGAATGGTCGCTTTGTGTAATGGTATCTGAAGGAGTTCAATCTGATCTCCACGTAAATGCAAGGAAGCTGCTGGCTTGGTATTTGCTAGCTCGGGTACTGCTATCTCCTTTGTGTTTACATACAGATATCTGTAATGGCTGGGACCCCATGGCGGGCCCTGCCAACCTCTGTACCAAGTGGAATTAACTGCAGGATAGAGGCCCGCTGTGGAGCAGATAAGAGGGATCTAGAAAAGCGATGCAGGCCAGACAGCATTAGATAAATGGTGGTGAGAAAGCCTGCATTAATAGCACTAATGTAGCTGTGTTTCCTGAAAAGAGAGCAAGAAATTCCCTAGTGTTCTTGTTGGCCAAAAAGCATTCTGAATTCCTCAACAATCAGGCAGGAAGTGGTAAAATCCATCAGACAAAATGACCAATATGTTATTTTTTCCAATATCAAAAATATATCTTAGGTCATAACTATTAGAGAAAAACATTTTGTGGCCAATCAGATTTATTTTTTTAGCCATACATTTGTCAGTGATGTACAGCAAATGGAATTTCTGTACACAGAAAGGTATTTTAAGAACTTCGTTTCAGTCCAGATCAGTACTTCACCTCATAGGTGCATTATTCATAAGCAGTCACTGCTCTTTCAAAAATTTGCACAAATAGAAATTATGTGTTAGTATTTTCCCAGTCAAGTAATCAGAGAGAAAAGCAGAACTGTAATAAACAAGGGTTTTGTGCTGCCTGTAAACAGCAGGAGTTTTTATCACAGACTGACACAAAACATATAAGGTAATTTCTGATTTAATATTGTCACTTTGTGCGATTGCTTTTGTTTAGTTTCCTCCATGACTGAAGTCAAAGTGTTGACTCTGTATCACAACAGGTCTACAGTCTTGTACCTAGCTTGCTTTTGGCTGGCCGTTCTGAGAACCTCTTGCCAAGATTTCCTGTTGTCTCCATTTTAGAGGAGCTCTGTCTTTTCTCTGATGAGTGGAAGTTAGTAAGACCCACCTGGTGCTGCTGCCTGAGGTCAGTCAGCAGGGTAACACTGCAATTCCTTCCAGCTTCTTTGCTTGTAGATAAAGAGGAAAGAGGATGCTAGCTTAATAACTTCTCCCCATTGTGCCCCAGAGGTTAGGCACCTTGCCATATACAGATGTTATCAAAAATGGAATCATTTTATAAATAAACTGTGAATTAACAGCAGTCTGGATAAATGCATGCTTTGGTTCAAGACTGATGTATTCCATTCTTTGAGAACATTCTCTAAATAAACTGAATGTTTTCATTTAGTACTTTGTTATGATTTATCACACTGTGGTTTATTTAAGTCTTTCAATGCTCTCTCTTCCATTTGCTGAACTTTAGATATGAAATTAAAATACCCTTGACTGCACAGTCTTCCCTTTGTGTTCGAAGGAGAAGCCATGTAGCTATCACAATGGATTAAGATGTCCTACATTAAAAACCTGTGTCACTTTTGCAACTGTGTGCATTTATGCAACAAGACACCAGTAGCTAATGGGTCCATCTAAGACATTAAGTTGAATAGACACTTTTTTCATAGCTGTGGTAGTTCTGAATACTCTGAAAAAGGCTTCTTTGCCAATTGTAGCCCAAGAAAATCGAATACTGTTCTCTTGCAAAAAATGCTCTGCAAGTATTCAGCCATCTTATTCCATTACATGCCATTACAAAAACCAGCAACTTGTTTATTCATTGGAAGTTACATGCACATACAGTAGATCTTTTGAAGGTCCGTAAATGCTGCTTTAGCCTGCTTTCTGTCGAAGGCATGGCCTCAAGCTAAGAACCTTCTCCATTTATCTGCTATGGACAGCCCATAGCACTAATAGATCCATAACCATAAAAATTCAACGATCCCCAATTCTTTCATAGGGAATTACAACCACCTTTGCCACCTTTTCTCTCTGGACTCAGCCACAACAGAGTTGGGGGGTGATCCACCCATCCACAGGGAAAGGGGTTCTTCTGGGGGACGTCTCCCAAAACAATCAGGACCAAAGTCTCAAATGTGCCCAAACCAACTTTTTCTAGAACTAGGGTTTTCCAGGAAAGAATATTAATGGTGTTGAGGTACATTCACAATAAACACCTTCTGCTGTTACCAACATGTCAGCTTTCATTTGGTATTTAGTTACGCCTTAAACAATTTATTTACTGTCTAATTATGATTCATACAACTATATATTGCTGCCAAGTGAATTCCATTACCATGGGGATATTTGCAGACATTTTAAATAGTTGAGATAAATACAATAAACTAGAAAAACACCAAGAAATAAATTGATATAAAATGGGAGATCACTGGCTCACAAACTGGAATTAAATAAACTGAATTTTTGGACCAACTAGTCCACACAACAGTAACTGCATGAGCCATGTAATAATACGCTGCAGGCAGAAAAATACTACGATTCTTTTTGCAATAAAAGTAGTCAAAACACTTTTTAAAGAACGATAACTTAGGCAAATTTTTGCTATCTGCACAACTGAACCCTCTTTCAGTAACATTCAATTCTTCAGCTAGATATTTCAAAGAAATAAGAATGCATATCAACTAGTCTGTAACCAAGTGTCATGACCAATAGACTACTTCTATCACAGTGTCTTTGGTGAAGATGAGTAATATCTGAAAACGGGCATGGGCATTACAAATACTCATGTATTCATAAAACATGAAGTCATGCAACTAGGCATTCCATGTATAAAAAAAGTGGTTTTATTTAGCATACTATGTAACAGAGGTGTTCCCATGCACTCTGTAGAGCACAAGATTAACTATCAAAAAGTGCTATCAATGTATAACCAAACAGTACATGCTTCCCATATATTCAACCACAGGTTTTAACCACGGTTTTTACTGAACATTGGGCACTACATTAGACTGTTAGGAAAAAAGAGAAGAAGAAATGTTAGCAAGGAGCTTAGGAACATCCTGGGTAGGAAGAGTCCACACTGCTAGTCAGTCCAAGAAGGACATTTAATGACCCCATGATCCAGAAGTGGGAAAAACCTGTTGTTTCATAAAACATACCTAGGATATTATGCAAATAACCCCCAACCCTAATTTTTCTACACTAGCACAGATTATTTTGCTTTAAAATGTATACACTGAAAGAACTGAGCCTGAAGTTTGGCTCTGTGACAAGCACATAATTTCTTCAAAACTTCTCTAACACTCTAACCTTCTGTTATTACAACAATACAAGAACTTTTCTTATCTGGAAGACCGAGGATATATCTTGGGTTATGCTAATGGATCTACTTTGAAACAAGCTCTTGAAATATTCTTGGCTTATATAGTGGATTCATCATCAAAAAGACCATTATCTTCCATTATGAATCCCAAACGTCTACATAACAGATTCTTTCAGAACTGTGCTCTATTTCTAGTATTGCTCAGTCATCATAGCAAAATCACTAAGTACTGTTCTCCTTATGTAAAAAAGAAGTTCAGCATGATGCAATTCAGAATACAAATATGAAAAAGTAACCTGAATTAAGTTTTGGCGTGTTCCTTGATCTATATTTCAGTTTTTAATTTTTTCCACATTATGCACCTATAATTTAACTAACTGGATTGAACTCTAATACGTTTTGAGTATTGCTATACTATTACATTCATATTTCAGCTGTTTGTGGTTTTCTTAGAAAACATAGTTTTGAGAATTTTTTTGATAATAGACAGATTTGACCATAGGAGATTGTATAACAATTAAAACCAATTGCAAAATTCCCACTGTCATCAGTGCAGTAGGCTTGTCAGTTCCATGTGTAAACAGACACTAATCCTTACACATGGCTTAAGAAAAAAATTGGGTTTGCTTTTTACTTATTGATAAGTGTTTAATATCACCTTTTGTTGCAAGGGACAAGTGAGTAGCTCTATTGGATTAACTGGAGCTACATACATAGGTGTGTTCAGCTTAATGGCTGCCACTATTACCAAAGCCCAAAAGACAGGTACAAATAAGCCATCCTCTGACAAAAGCAGGAGATAAAGCCAAGCAGTGAACTGTAAATATTGTATTCATTGGTTCTAGCCCAAGGGTTCAACAACTGTTTTGAGGCTGGAACCTAAAGATCAAAAGCACATTGAATATCTGAAATTGAGAGGTGCAATTGAATAGCTGAAAAGTGACTTTCAGGAAGTGTAGGGCAGATGTTCTGGTGCCGAGGCACCAATAATTTTGTTCACACAAAGCAGCTGGTCAGAAAAACAGGAAGGATGGTCTGACTACCTTGGGCAAGTTAAATGTGTATCTGTGGCAGATTAGGGAGGTGTGGAGGTTTAAGTCCTCTCTGTGAAGTGCTGTGCTCCTGATGGTCACGATAAGCAATTCATTTTGCTTAATCGATTCATTTAAGTGCCAGGTGCAGCCTCAAAGGGTGGATCTGGGAGTCCAGTCATGTGCAGGTCAGAAGAGTAAGTGCAGCGGTGGACTCAGGACCTGCCTACCCAGAGGGAGCAGGGTCCAGACTGGTCCAACTTGTGGTATGAAGGGAGAGGCTCATCGCTTTGGGATGAGTTTGGAGAGGATGCCAGATTGTAGGTAACCATGTCAGAAGATATAATCACATTTTCACAGGTAAAGGAAACAGAACAAAGTGACAAAGTGATTAAAATGCCAGTAAGTAGCACAATCTGCAACACTTTGCTTCAGTTGTTCAGCATTCATACTGCTACCTCATCCTGTAGCATACTGCTACCTCAAGTCTAATGTCAAGCACTAGGCATACTACCGCTTTAGTGTTTGCAAGGACCAAGCCCAATGCAACATTCCTAGGGTGATGTAGATGTCCTTTTATCAAAAGGGGACAACTGGAAAATACAAAGCTGGACTGCTGGGACCACAGTGGCACAGAGTACACAGTACTTCTTTCCTATCAGAACCTGTCATTGACTTTACTTTGTAGAAGCAATGTTCCGATATGAGTAAAGAGAATAAAGAGCCGACTGCTGTACATACAGAATTCATCTGTTTTCATTCTGTAATATTTTAACTTTTTTTTAAATAATATTTTACCTTTTTTTTAATAATATTTTATTTCTGGAATTAAAAAAAAAAACAACTGTCTAGCATTTACATTGTAAGCTCATTAATTCATTTTAAGAAAAATTATTTTTCCTTTGGAGGGCATAACTCCTTTCCTTAAATTAAAAAAAAAAGTAATAAAATGCCACATTGCATTACAAGTCTAAGTATTTTTTTTTCCTAATGTAATATGCAAAGTATGACAGCAGTACCATATGCTACACTAGGAAGCACTTGCTAATGTAAATAGGCAGCAAGCCCAACTCTCCGAAGGCCTTGCTCTCGCAGCAGTGGCAGTCTGAGCAGACCCTTTATGCCCACTGGACTCTGCTCAGACATGATGGTTCATCAGTGTATGTTCGCCTGCAGCACTGGGTATTAATGATTACACATCTGGGTATACAGAAAGCCTCTTAAGGATTTACCGAGACCTGCCCAACCCCAGTGGGGTTTACTTATTAACAAATAAACAAATGGAGAACTGGAATTACAGGATGCGTGCCGCGCACAATCACCTTGCTCCTGGTCATCTGAGCAGTCGCTGCTGGTGCCTGCAAGCGAAGGGGCGGAAGGGCAAGAGGGGCGTTTGCTTAAGGCTCCAACTCCCTGGCATAGGAAAGCGTAGGAAATATGCCTCACGATCTGTCGGCTCATCAGCTTGCATCTGTGAATGTTGTACAAACAATGCCTTAGATGGTGCATTTTTCAAATAGTTTAGCATTACTGGAAATCTGCTGTGTTTCCCAAGCCGCAAGTCCTTCACAAGGATGAAGGAAACTACCATGAAGGTTGTATCTCACCTCACTTAAGGAAGTAATCATTATTGGTATGAGTACATGACTAAGGGTTAGGCTGCCTTCCTGCTTCTACTGATCTATATTCCCTGCAACACATCTATAACTAACTGCACAAAGCAACCATTTTCTACCTTAAACAATAAGTGCATGTGTGTGCCTCTCACAAGGATCACATCATTGGGTCATAATCTATCAAAGCCTCTTTCTTTAGATAATTGAAATAATGGATGTATACCAGGACGATACAGTAAACACACTACAAAACAAGAGATGCTGTATTTTTCCCATAGCAATTGTTCAATAGAAGCCTGTGTTCATAACTTTTACAGCATTTTATAAGCATTTGCTGATGAATATAGCTCTTTCTTATTGTTGTAGAGCATTTTTTAAACAGCAAATGGCAAGACTTAAAAGGGGGCCAAGAGGTATACATTTTATCTTGCTTATTCATATTTGCATGTTCATAGAATAACGTTGTAGGTGGCAGCCAAAGACAACAGCCGTGATGGCAGCGACAACGATGGTTAGGATAGTTGTTACTGTGCTGCTTGTGAGTTTGCAAGGGTTTTCTGTTTCACAAGAGCCCTCCTCTGAATACAGAAAAGTGATGCAAATACAGGCCTGATTCTGGAAACCTTTATTCAGGGAAGCAGCCCTATGACTCGGTATGTCTCAAAATAGGAAAGGGTTGATGGACAAGACATCAGGGCCCAATTAGATGTAACATTGGATGTCTCATACTTTTGTTAGCATTTGTATTACCATTGTGTTGGGCCGTTTCTTCTGCTAGCAAACAAAGCAAAACGGCAGCATTTACAAAAAGATCATCCAATATAAAGGGCAAAGATGTCAAAGAGGCAACAAAGTCCAAGGACAGGAGACATTGCTGGTCAGCATGACAAGCAGTGGTCAAAGAGTGGTCAAGATGCTGGTAGGCATTACTGCAAAGCTGAGATTTAAGGATGGGTTTGAAGGAGAATACTGTGTTTATTATTCACTGTTGAGCATCCTTAGTCTATCTTGCAAGAGCTAGATTGTTTACAGGAGTGGGAGTTTAGGACTTCACCTCGTTGGCATAGTGAAACTGGTTGTTTTGGCAAGCGATCGTTTGGTATGCAAAAATCTGTTACACTTGCACTGCAGCTCAAAAGGATGCTGCGTACATTGGACCAACTGAGCGAGCGCGATTCAATCTGGAGATGCACGTGCCCTACAAACCCAGGAGGTATTGGAGATGCCATGCAGGAGCAAGTCAACAGGGTACAAGCACAGTAATTCCACCACATCCCATGCTGGAGCTAAGCTATGTGCAAATTCACCTAGTGAGTCATGTCTGCTTGCATTAAAAAAAACCAAAACCAAAATAGTCTTCGTATGTCTCACTGGCAAGAAGACACTGAAACTGGCTAGGCTGGTTGGGAACCAACCTGGCGGCAACCCTAGTTAGCAGATTTTGTAAATAAGGTGAGTAGGTTTTGTTTCTGTATCTGAAGACAAGAAGGACACAGATGGGTTCTGAGTTATAGCAGGTAGCGTTCTACATTTAAGTTTGCAAAGCTTTTTATTCATTTCACAAAAAGCAGTCACAAAATTCTATCTTCTTTCAAAAGAATCAAGTAAACAGAATCTAAAGGGTCTTGAAATTTACCTGTTGAGTTCAGTTTTTTAGTCAGATTTAGTCAAGACTTCTCCTTTTGAAGGAAGAACAGCAGACCGCTACAGGAATGGAAAAGTTTGGATTTATTACATTGTACACAGAACACAGTATTCTTCAAACCTCAGGGATCCATTTGCATTTGCTTTATTTCTTCTCAAAATGAACACAATTTTGCAGAATCTTCCTAACCCTGTGAATCACCGTATGAAAAGAGAAACACCCCCCCCACTATTCACAACACAGAAAAATGGGACATTAACCTCACATAAAACCCGCTGGCTTACATCTTGCTTCCTCATTAAGCCTGTGCCAGTTTTGCAGAAGATTTCAAAGGTGCAAGCTCACTTTTGTTTTTCCAATGATCAATACATGAAGTAATGTCTTACTTAAAAGGAAATTACTTAAAAATCATCATTCCCTTTTTGAAGATATCCCCATCAGTTACATACTATTTTCTCAACACTGCATATCTGAAAACCAAGATAAATGTTTTTGAGTAATTTGAAGCCGTTACTACAAGAGAGAAAACAAGTATTATTCGTACTGTTTGTTTTCCCACAATGTATTTTTATGGGAGAGCTGGGGGGACCATATTTAGTATTCAGTGAACAACTTCTGTGGTGTAAAATGTCTCTTTTTGGTATTCAGATAACCACGAAAGCAATGTAGCTATATCTCATTGCCATGGACATTACCACCTAAACCAACCAGAATGAAAAAAAAGGTTATTTCTTACCTCATCCGTTTTAAAAGACACAGATTTATGAGATAACATTTGGCAGTCCTGTGACCAACGATAATAAAAATCTCTTTCCCTTGGGCATCCGAGAACCACAGTATATTGTAACACTTCCAGTTCTTAAACAGCGCTGAACCACATTGTGCAGGGCTGCATACCTTTCTGAAAAGATGATGCGTTTTTCTTGTTGTCGTAAAAAGTATCTGTTTATCAAATGCACCCAAAAAAGGAAAGTCAGACATTAGACAAGAAAGAAGTGGATGGAAATCGGTGAGAAACAAGGACAATCTTACCACCTTCATTGTTGCTCCTGTCTGCCTTGCTACAGAAATAGTGCATTATTGAAAGTTTCCCTTTTGCTGCTGAAATGAAAATTGCTATTTTCATCCTTCTAGTACCAGGGCATGCTCTTAAAATGTGCTCCTAATAACAGCAGAAACAAATTATATCATAGGCACAATGAATTCATATATTTTTCTCTTTTTGCCAAGTACCTTTCCCTACTAGAGAAGTGTACTGTGCCTTGTGTGAAAGAAAAGGCAAGAAATGGACCGTACTCGGAATTCCCTGACACAAAATAAAGTATGTTAGGTTTCAAGTCACACATTATAAATACAGGTCTCCAGTATTTCAGTTTGGGCATAAAATATCCCAGAGTTTAAAAAGCTCCGAAGATACCTGTCCCAAACATAGAAAGGAAATACAATGTTGAGAGCTGCATGGGAATAGGAAAGGCTGAAGTCAATTTTTCTGCCTCTCTTGCAGTCCACCCTTTCGCCGTGTTGCTGCTTTACTGCGGCGGCCCGACGCGTTGGCCGCTGGGGCCCGCAGTCACGGCGGGAAGCGGCTCCGCGACCGCCGGGGCGGCGGCTCCGTGGAGGAGGCGGTGGTTATGAATGGGACCCAAACGCCCCATTCGGGGGCGGGCAGGCCGGAGCCGCGGCGGGCGGAGAGCCCGGCGCCAAGCCGCTGCGGCGGGGCCCCCTCAGCCGTGCGGGCGGAGGGACTACGAGAGGACGTAGCGGGGAAGCAGAGGGACGGACGCCTGACCGCCCGCCGCAGTGCTGCAGCCCGAGCGCTCCCTGGGGAGAAGGGCGGCTAGCGGGCCCTCGCCCCAGTGTCCCCGGCCTAAAGGCGGCCCAGGGGCTGCCGCTGAGCCCCCCGGACCCTCTCCCGGGCCGCCAGCTCCCCGTCTCCTGCTGGCCTCTCGCACGCCAACTGCGTTAGCGGGAGGGCGGAGGGAGCGTAAGGCACCGTAGCGCTCATTGGGCTCCGCAAGGCGCGTAAGGAGCAGCGACGCTCCGAGAATAGCCCCGGAGAAAGGAGGGGGCGTTGTAACCGCCTCGCCCAGCACCGTCAAAGCCGGCGGCCATCTTTGTTTCGGGCAAAGCCCTACGGCGGCCGTGGGGTTTTCGTGCTCCTGAGCGTGCCCGGTTTCAAAATGGCCGCGGAGCGGTCCCTTTTTTCTCTGACACGGAGCGGGAGGAAATAACAGTCAGCTCCCGGGCTGGGAGGGGCGGAGGTAGAGACGTGGGGACCGCGGCGAGCCCCACGCCGAGCCGGAAGCTGCTGCTGCGTGCCCGGGGAGGCGGGCGAGGAGCGAGTGTGCGAGGAGCGGGGCGGAGGTGGCGAGGGAGAAGGAGGAGCAGGAGCAGGCGCAGGCGGCGGCGGGAGCGTAGCCGAGCCGAGCCGCTAAGTCCGTCCGTCCGTCCACCAGAGCGGGCGCGCGTAGGCGCTGTGCGGAAGGGCCGCGGCTCCTCGGCGGAATCGGCGTAGGGGGCGTTGGAGAATCGCCGCGGCGGCCGCCGGGTTGGCTGGCGGGAGGCGCGCGGGGAGGAGGGGGCGGCCCGCTCGGTGCCGCCGCGGCTGAGGGAGGGCG
>VYZW01011242.1:45191-55680 GCA_013401315.1 Balaeniceps rex
CCCCCCTCCCGCAGTCACTTCCTGCCTCACCGAAATTGTATAATGCCGGCGCGGAGCTGGGGAGCCAGGCGGCGAAAATGCCGGAGATATTTCTTCTCCCTCGCTTTCTCCCCTTCCCCCCCCATCCCATCCCTCCTCCCCTTTTCTCCTTTTGCGCCCAAATTTGGGAGGGAGGAATTTGCTGCAGGAATTAAAGCAGCCTTCAGATATGCGGGAGAGGAGCGGGTGGGACTGAAAATCACGGCCCCCGGGGAGGAGGAGGAAGGGGAGGAAGGGGCCGCCTGTGCGCGGGTGGGTGCTTGTGTGGCAGCGGGAGAGGGCCGAAGGCACGGCGGCGTGCTTGCCGCCGCCCCGCCAGCCGCCTACCCGCCTCTGTTCTGTACGTTTGGGTTGGGTTTTTTGTTTTTTTTTTCTTTTTTAGGGCTTTTTTGGAGGGCTGTATGCCGGCCGGCTCCTGCCCCCGCAGTGGCGGCGGACCAGGACCAGGGCCTCGGCTGGTCGTTTTTAAAACAAAATATTAAAAATTACCATCTACAAACAGCTCCCTCGGAAATCTGTATGAAATGATTTATGAGCACTTTCTGTGGGATCCCCTCGTTTAGCCAACTGGTCCTGCAAAATAAATTGGAGGGTGGTTTTAGTGTTTCAGGAGGGTGACCGGGAAAAGGCGCGGTTACGTATGAAAATTTTAATGGGAGACTTAAGGAAAAGCAGATAAACTTATTTTAGCCAGTTACGTACAAATGTGATATGTACCAGTTACGTACAAATGTGATTCTGTGAAAGACAACATTCAAGAATCTTCTGCGTGCAGTTTGTGTGCCGCCTCCTGCAGATGAAAAAATCAGTGAACAGAAGACTGTCAGAAGTACCCACTCACTGAATGTTTTTGCTTGGCCATAAGAGTCTCCTGCTGATTGACAGTGGCTTTAGGTTATGTTTGGTGAAAGAAATGCTTCCATATGTAGAAATACTTATTATCTGTATTAATATTGGACCAAAAAAGTGTCGGCTTGTGTGAATATGCAGGCTCAGCTCCCTTGAAAGTTAGGTGGGACACTGCTGTATATCTCTGCTAAAAGGTAGACCATACCTTCTTATGCAAAATTTTTTTGTAGTAGTAGCTTTTCAGTGCTAAGTGATAGCTTAACTTCAGACTAAAACTTTCACTGAGGTATCAAACTAATATTACTGTAAAGTATTTCTCCCTTCTAATTCTGCCTACATATATTTTAAAGTTCTTGCCTGTGGAAACATTACAAAATTGGGGAAAGATGTATTTTTGTGTAGTGTTTAACATCTTTCACTTGATACCTGCTTATTTTGTAATGTTTGTGTCCTGTTAGCTCTGTGAGATTACTAGTATCTTTGGCTGGTGACTTGTGAATGTAAAGGCATTATTTTGTCCTGGTTTCAGATGACTGCTTTTTTTTTTTTTTTTTTTTTTTTTTTTTTTAAGCTGACACGTGAATAACAAGAACCAATAAATAGAAATTTTACTCAGGAGAGCAGGTTTCAAAAAGCCATTGCTTTAAAGGTCAATTACTGACTTGTCTGTGTTGAAACCCGAATTGAAATGCAAGAACATCACCTGTTCTGTGTTTGCTACTATGGAAGAAAGGGTTGCTACTTAGTCGTTCTGAAATTGAAGCAAATGCAACCAGAACCGTGCTTATCAGTCTGTGTGCTGATAATAACTCACAGCATTTCCTTCAGTTTACCCACAAGGACAAGCAACTAGTCTCAGTTAAAATGGTGCTTCAGTTGTATACGCGGTGTGACAAACAAATGTGTGTTTGTGTATATGTGGATAAAAACTTGATTGTTTATCTTATGCAGAAATAAAAGATCAGATTTGTCTTCTTTGTAAGCTAAAATACAATAGATTTTGCTTTCTTTTTGCATAAAAATGTCTTAAACATGCACAGTAGAACTCTCTTCTTTTTTCCTTTAACTGGCTGGCAACTTAGTGGTAATTTCATTACTCTCTTCCAAGGGTCATGCTCATTCTTCTTGTACTTTAATTTCTTCAGTTCTAGTAGTTCAGTGCTGCTGTGGTAATGTTTTTAGTACTATCTTAAAATACACATTAAGACAACAAATAGTTGTAAAATACAATGGGTACAGATTCAAAACCTCACTTTAAACACAAAGTGAGTGAAGGAAAATCTGCCTTGGAGAAGGTGTAGGAGAGAGATTTCTACTCAGAACTGTAGTGTGACATACATTTTTAGCTTTAATTTATTGCCAGACTATTCACTTAACCTGTCTAGACCAGAGATGCATATGTATCAGCGCCGTTCTGTTTTCTGTAAATTGGTGCTCTAGCTCCTGAAATAAGCTAGTTAATTGCAAATGTTCTCTGTAATTAGAATGGCATTTAGTCACCATTTAAGTAGTTTAGTTAAGTCTCGTTTAAATTAGTAATTCAAATTTTGGGGTAGTGTTAAACTGTAGGTGGACACAAACTATTACCTAGGAGGATCTGAACGACTGGAACTGAGGTTTATAGAATAGGTGTCTTACAGAGGTGGGGATGGTGACATAGGTGAGGTAAGGACATTTCTCAACCGTGAGGGCCAGAAACTCGGTTCGCAGAAACCAATGACTTCCTGTTCACCTTGCTAGAGTGAGTTTCACATATGTCAGGGGTGAGTCAAATTGGACTTTTTACCAGCCCTGGTTTAATGGTAGCATCGTGATAGCTTTGTAATGTCATCAGGTAGCTTTTTTTATATTTGTACTTTATTTTTTTTTTTTTTTTAGTGGGAAAGAAATCAATATTTACTTACATAACTTGTAGTTTTGCCTTCTGCTTTAGTTTAATGCAGCTGCCTGCAAAAACAGGTATTTGCTGCATTGCACGAGCATGGCTATGAAGCTACTGTAAGTTGCAACATTCTTTGTGTTACATTAAAAATCAAAAAGTAACCAGTAGGCTCTTAAGCACTTCAGAAGACAATATGTATCCACTTTCCTTTTAACAGAGTTTGAGCTAGAGGTACGTAAAGCACACACCTGACTAAACCTCGTTCTGATGTACATCCTGGACTTCCTTACTTCTGCTTTTTGTGCATCGGCGCTGTTCCACGCTTCTAAATGTGCCTTACAGCAACCCACCAGTCGCACACCGACTTCAGCGTCTGGTCTGGTAGTGCTGCTGCGCGGAGCGGTGCACTGCCCGGTCGCTCTTCTTAAAGCCCCTTACGGGGAGTCTGTTCTTTGGTGGCTCTAGCTCTGTATCTTATTTACAAATGGCTCTTTGTGTGGCCGTTTTCATGCCAGATTTCTATCATTTCATGCAATGATAGGACAGAATGCATTTGCAAATAATTTTGGAAGTGGTATTACAGAACAATAACACTATGGGTGTTACATTCAGAAGCACTTAAGCAACTAAAATAGAACCGAATTATTTCTTAGTAGCACAGAAGATTTAGAAATTTTTTTTTGTCAACATTGAAAATCGCATCTGAAGATGTAGGTTTTTTAATTGCTTTTTTTTCCTGTTTTACACTTAATGGTTGTGTGCTGTTTGGTTGGGATTTTTAACCTAAATAGTAAAGATGATAGGACTTACAAGTAGGGGGAGGATTGATTAAAACATTAGGGAGATTTCTCCCTCCTTTGACCCACTGTAGCTTTAGAGGGGTTGATATTAAGATACAGCACCTAGTTTTGGTGTCAGCATTTTTAAAATAGAGCTTTTTAAATTGAGAGATTGCATCATACTCACAAAAGATGCGAGACCTGAAGAAAGGAAAAAAAAAAAATTGACTTCAGACTCATCTTTCATTTGACCACAGAAAAGACCAAGGGTCTTGGTGGTCTTAAGAAGCATGCTTCCGAAGGAGATAATATCACGTGCTAAGCTTTTTCCAGTGCTTTGGGGTAAAGCATGGCAGCAACAATGACCAGAAAGAGAAATGCAAACTAGGTATATAAGGCATGCTCTTTAATGTTGTTGGCGAGTGGTGAGCTACAAAGTAGCAGTTTATCAAATTCCAATCAAAATAGTCATCTTATATGTAGAAATCAGTCTATTGTGCAGTAATGTTATTACAAAGAGACCTTTCAGAAATGCAGCCAAAGTCATTGATGGCAGAATTTCTGGTGTGACATTTGTCTCAAAAAGCATTGTAGGTCATTGCAATTGATGCTGAGAAAAATGTAAGATGGTGTGAATGTGGGTACTGGTGCCAGTGGTTGTCACTGTATTATAGGCAGGCAGGTTATTAGAAGAAGAATGTATGAAATATTACCTCATTTTATATTGTACATTAAAAGACCATTCATATAATGATTCAAGTTGAACTTTAAATAAATTGAAACTTGACTTAGTGAGATGGTCAAAATTGCCAAGAATGCTTAAGTTAATGTTAACGTAAAGCTTAAATCAAACCTTTTCCAGTGTTGGCTGGTTGGAGTGTTTTAATCTCATTTATGTGCAATTCTTTCACAGTTTGCAGGAATTTTTAGTATGCCCAGCAGTATTTTCAAACGGTATCCTCTGCTTTCCTTTCTGTTCTTTTTTTAAGCACCTTATCATGCAATTTCATAGTTTATGTTGGTATAACTGGACTGCAGCTGAAAAATACTGTCTTGATTGTGTGTTCCTCTCTTCTCCTTTGTGTTACCTCTAGTGTTCATGTACTGGTATGATTAGATGAGCTTGCTGATGTAACTGAAAGTTATCCTTAGGGCAATTTTCAGCTGGATATGTGAGCTGATCTGGCTTGTTCTCTACCTGTACGGTTACCAGAACTGATACGAGGGAAGCCTAAGCTCACCTCCATCGGTACAGTTGCTGGGCGAGTCTGTTGGTCAGCAGCTTGAAAGGAGGCGATTCTGCTGCTCTCCCCACCCTTGCAGCAGTGCCTCCCTCGCCCTGCAGTGAGTCAGTTCATGGAGCTCAACTTGCAGGACTTGCCTGGTTTTTCTTCCCCACGATTATTTTCTTTCTATCAGTTTTGCTCCCTGAACCTTTCACATCATGGGATCACAGAAGTGTTGGCATGAAAAAAGAAATGCAAGTGTGCTCTAGGCAAGAGGTGGAACTTCAGCTGACCATTTTGGCAGCAGATAGGTACATGCAATCCTGATTTAGTGCCTGGTTTAGACTGGTGTAACATAGCACTGCTGCAAAGAGAAGTGAGCTTGATTTTCCGTTCCCACCCTAACACTGAATCTTAACGTAGGCTGAAAGTCATGGTAGTGTGCCCAAGGCAGCAGAGATATATGGTGGTTGATCTAGTTGTACAACTTGTTTATTTCCGCTTTTCCAGTGGTTAAGATAGGAAAAGAGGAAAACCCTATCCTGCTGGAGGAATTAATGCGAGTGGTTAAGAAGGTAGTACTCTCCCCTTGGTGCTGAGCTGGTGACTTAGCTGAGGATAAACACAAGTGGGCAAAGTTTAATGGTTCTTGTTTCAGCTGCTATTATTTAGTCCTTGAGCACTGAATGGGTGAGGTGACTTGCTTTTTATTATCTGCTGTTGCATCATTACCTATGATGTTTATGGTAATACTAATATTAGCATTAGGGCTTTCTTGAGTGATGCGCAAAACTGAAGCCCTGACTAACAATGGCTGCAGAAATCTGGCAGTGCAGAGGGTCTTGTAGTCCTGATCAGATCCTAACTGTGATAATGTCTTAAGTAAGTTGAGATACCAGTTTTAGCTGACTTCTTGTCAAAAACAAAGCAATTGTGAGGCATTAAAAGCTGTTGCCGGAGAAATGTAATTTTTCTGGAAGCTTTCTGACAGCAGAGGTTTTTCTGGCTGTGCGATCTTACCAATACTCACTGTAGCTTTTTAAAACAAGAATGCAAAACTCAAGAGTATGTGACTCAGAATCTGAGTTCCTGATGCTGGCTTAAATGTAGTTGAATGCTTTCAAGTTTGGGACAGCGAAAATTTCCAAAGTAGAATGAGGCCAAGAAACCCATCTTCTTATTCCCCCGCTGCTTCTGGAAACAAACGCTTCCGAATTGTAGTTAGTAAAGATATACTCACAAACCAAGAGATTGAAGTTTAAATTAGTTTCCTCTTGGGAGGCTTTGCCAGATGGTTCGAAATCAAGGTCTGAGTAATCTTTTGACAATGGATAAAGGGAAGCCTTTTTCTGTGTTCTTTACTTTTTTAGCAGTTAGTCGAGGGAGAACTTATGGAGAATAGTCTGCAAACTGCTGCAGTATCAGTTACGGAAGCTCACGGTCATCTCCTACTGTTCAGCTGCGCCAAGTATTGACCTTCCGTGCTCTTATTTGCAATTCTGTGGGCATCTGCAAACCTGTAAGTTTTCAGAGCAGTGGAAGGAACCTGCAGCTTTTAAGTGACAGATTGAACCAACAGGGAACAAGACCTTAAAGAAACAGGGGCAAAAACTAGAGGATGTGGTTGTTCAGTCCTTTTTCAGGTGTTGTGAAGTTGTGGATTGTGAGTAAAAGGAATCTCCTTTTTAATCAGTTAAAGGAAAAATGTCTTAATGTTACAAGTTCAAAACAGTACTGAAGACTAAATGCTTGAAAGGAGGAGAAGGTAGGGGTAATGAGCCCCCATCCTATAAAAATTTGGCAAGGAAAGCTGGGAATTTCAGCAGGGAGTTTTTCCTTATCAGCAGTTTCAAAAGTAATTAGCAAGTTATTTTTGAGCTGGTTGGTGTCTGTTCCTTTTTAGGCATTTAACAGCCTCTGTAAAAGGTCTTTAAGATTTGTTGTGTTCTGAATCCTTAAACAGTTGAAATTTTCAGCAGGTGAGTTCAAAACTATATCAGTATGCAGTATTTTATGCAGACCAGGTGAAGTTATTTGAGTGTTAATATCTTAGCAGTGAAGGGACACTTGACGTCTTGTTTGTCCAAACGTATGCAAGAGTTGATTTTGGAGAAGACTTTGAAAGCGATTAAGGCACAGCTTCTCCAAAGAAATGTTCAATGGATGGCCTCTAACCTGGCTGCTGAATGAATTTCAATTGGCCCTAGCTTTGTGTCTTTGGCTTCTTGCCTAGCAATATGCCTGCAAGACAGCCAATATCCCCTTAGGTAAAGATGACTCCCTTTGGTATGTTCAAATCTTTGTTGCTGTGGGTAGCAAAAATGATTCTGGGTTTCTTGTTCTTTTGAATTGTGTTCCCAGTTGTGAATCTTGGCCGTCAAGTACTCTGGTGTGGCAGCCAGGTATGGAGAGGAGTTAACTCCCACTCTGAAATTTCTCATGGCTAATCACGCAGGATAGCTGCTCTGCTGGTATACATATTGGACCACGTAATGCATGCTCTTCACAGCCAGCTTTTTTCTAATGCCAAAACCAAAAGTACTTGGGAACTTGAGAAACAGACAGATCTGGTGCTGTTGATCACCGGGATGGTTCACTATCACTGTGGCTTCAGTCCTCACAGTCTTTAGTTTTGTCATCCAAAGTGATTAGACCACTGATGTTCTGGCTGCACTCAGATGGGTTGCTTTCCTCTTTGAAAAACATATGCAGTAAATGCCAAGTTAAAAATTAATTCCTTGACATGGAATAAATGAAATGAAAACTTAGGGTTTCTGACTGCCAACTTATACTACAGATGAGTGGTAATTATACCAATTATATATTGTAATAGTCTTGATAATAAAATGTATCATCCAGGTTTAATATCGGTATGGACCTTTCTTTTGTATCAGTTGCCATTGCAACCTGCAGGGAAACAATCTTAAGTTTTACTTACTATCTTCCTTACACAGTAATTATAATGGGAGCTATCTTTCTGTGGTATCTCTCTAGCTTAAAAATAAAGACAATTAAAAACAGTGCAGCCAGCCAGCTGTGTTTCAAAACAGTTTAACACACAGAGAGGTTTTTATTAGTTGGCATAATTCTTTAAAATAGCACCTGCATCTCTGCTTTTACCTTCTTGGTCTCATTAGACTTCTTTATATTACAAATACAGAACTCCTCAGACAGTGTGGAAATAGTTAAAGTAAAATCCTCTAAGTATTAGTAATTTGATAATATCCTTAAGGATCTCCCCTGGTAGTGTTTGATGAACCTTGTAGTAGAAGTATTGAAACATAAAAATAAACATGATTTCAGAGTGTCCTGAAAATCCAGTTTAATTTAAATTCTAACTTCTGTCTCTTAGTGTCATTAAAATATGTTGTCATGGGGGGGAAATGAATGCTGTGGGAAAAATACCTAACCTGCTTCAAGTGATAAAAATACAGTAACTTAACTTTGAACTACCACTATGCTTTTTTCATAAAAATGCATTTCAAATTATTAGTTGGTAACAGGTTGTTAATGATGAGATAGTCTCAAGATACGTTTTAATTTTTCCAAAAAAATTGCTTGTCTGAGACAAAAGGATCGGTGCTTTCAGAGGTAGTTGGGTTTCACTGTTCTGGGGTGATAGTTTGCTGCAGCACAAAAATACAATAAACCTTAAAAGACAAGTGACAGGGACATGTCTCTTAGAAAATTTTAGCTCAAAATGTCTTTCTGGGTGAAATCTACAGGGCTTCTGAAGGCTTCTCTAAGTCAAAGCTTGAGGTGTTCAGCGTAGAAACTAGTACAGGAAAATAAGAGGATATACAGAAAAACAGATGGCTTCCATATGGGGATGAGTTGCATCCACCATACAGAAACGCATGGCAAAAGCCCTTCACCCTAGTTACTTTAAATGAGAATTCCTCATGTTAGCAGAAGCACCAGAGGTGAAATACTGTAATTTCTCTCGTGACTTTAAGGGGAACACACTTCACTTAAGAGTGTGTTGAACATACTTGAGTACTTCTGCATGAGTGATTCACCTCTCATTAGCATTTCTGCACCTACATGTTCAAGAAACTGTAATAGATCTGATAGCAGCCCTTTAGGCTAGAAATGTAACAATATGGTTTCTTGTATTGCCATCCTTACAGCTGCTTGATGAGGAGAACGGGATATATTGCTGGATATATTAACTTCTGTTGGTATTCAAGGCGTAGAACAGAAGGGAGCGCAGAGCGCACACCTGGAAATGCCTTTTTCTGAGTCAGTTGAAATACTGCCAGTTGGATTGCAGGAATCTACTCTTCCTGAAAAATTCACTCCTGTGCTTGGGCAGATGTGAGATGCCCTTGCTGTTGCTGCTGTTTCGCCCAGAGGTTTGGGGTGGAAGAGGGAGGGAATCAATTGTTTTATTTTTAAATAGGTCTAAACCTATAAACCATATTTTATCACCACCTGCTGAGTCTTTGTGTTAACTGACCAATCTGTATGTGAATTTTGAAGGAAATTTTTAAGGTGAACCTGAAGGAAGTGAAAAACGCTCAACAGTAACTTAGATTAAAAGGAAATGGCAAAGTACCTAAATGATACATCACCGTGTGTTTCTTAATGCTTACTATGCTTTATTACTTCTTTCCACTATGTTTCCAGTGCTGAGTAAGACTCTTGAAATGGTCTCTGGGTTGAGGCACTAATCTACTTTGTGGAGAATGTCTATTTCCTTAAAAATGGCTCTTTTCAAACCCATGGTTTAGTCGATTTCTTAAGAGATGAAAGTAGTGTGAGATAAAACTACCTGAAACTTCCCACCAGTTTTTTTTTTAATTATTTTTAAATCTTTTATTTACATTACTTTGGGAAACTTCCGCAAACTAAATTGACAAGAGACATGTTAAATACAGAGTACAGATACTTTTTTAAATTTTGTTTTGTTTTTGGGTGGGGTTTTGGGGTGTTTTTTGCTATCCCTTGGAGGTTTTGCATCCAGGAATCTTTAATAGTTTTTTTCAAAATATTTTTCCTTTGCATCTTTTGTCTTCAACCCCCATCTCGGTGTTTGTATTGGAATAAACATTCAATGATAGCAAAACTGAGATGGAGGAGTTAGGAAGGAAGGTTAAAAGTGGTGATAGACACACCAAGTGATGTGTGGTTGATGCTTGATCTGTTGTTGCTGCTGTTCCTGACACTAATTCCCTGTCTGCTGTTTTGGTAACCTCTTTCTGTAGGCTTCCGTGTCTTCTGTGCCATTTCTTGCTCTAATAATTTTGACCCCTGCTTTATGGAGTGGAAGATAATTGGTCACTTTACTGTCAAATTTTATTTCGAGTTGGTCATTTCAGTTAGATGCAAGTTGCTGTGTGATGGTGGTTTGCGTGCTGCTTTCTGCAGGCAGACCAAGGCTTTCTTAAAGCCAGAATAAAGGGGGAAATGCACAAAAAGAACAAGAAGCTTTAAAGTTCTATTCCTGTACTTCTAAATTGTATTTAAAATGCAGAAAAAAGGCTTACTTTTTCTTCAAGGAATTAGTTGTCTAGCAAAACTAATTCTAGCAAAAGATGAACTATTACTTAAAAACTGTCAATATGGGTGCCTGGCCTGAATGTTTTATAGAGTCATCATGGGTAGAACAACTTTTAATATCATGTACTGTAGTTATACAGGCCTGCTTTGATAGTTTGACAGCCTCCCCCCCCCCCACCCTTCCCCAATTGGTTCTCATTTTCTAAAAGTTT
>VYZW01011242.1:56270-74042 GCA_013401315.1 Balaeniceps rex
TTGATAGTTTGACAGCCTCCCCCCCCCCCATCTATCTGCAATTAGTTCTGATTTTCTAAATAGTTAACTGACTTCATTTTCTTTTAGTTGTCTGCTTTCTTGCTGCTGTAAGAATTGCAGCACTAGCTGTGCTATAGCTGCTGCGGTCTGCGCAGTTTGCTCAGGCATGCCTTTGTATACTGTATGCTGGCTCTGAAGGCTGGCAAATTTCTTTTTAACAGGCAAGCTAATGTTTACTAGTGTGCCTGCTACATTCCCTTTGCTTTTCTTCAGAGTTTTCTGCTTTCCTTCTGGATGCGCTGCCTGTAGCTCAACAGATGGACTATGCTGTCTGCTCTTTCTGATCTTTTACAGTACAGGATCCTTCTTGCAGAATCCTTTTGCTCTTAGACATCACATGTGTTTCAACACTATCTGAAAATAAACCAGATTATAGTGTCTGGCACAGGAAAAGAGAGAGTCTAAAGCTCACTCTTTGCTGATACTGACTCACTATGCCCAGTGAGATTTTGAGGAACAGTTGAATTGAAAGTGCATTCACTGGATCAGCAATCGAAGTTACTGATTATTGACTTAATCATCTTGCTTCTAGAGACTGAAAGAAATCCTGATTTCTTAATCGTGGTCACACATTGAAACAATTTTCTTTTTTGGCTCCTTTTTGGCAATAGTTTTAATTTTTTTTAATGTAGGCAATACCCTAGGTTTGCACTTGGAAACCAAGTTGTCTTGCTATAAAAGAAGGCTTTTAATAGGTTTCTGCTGTCTGCAGTTGACGCTGGTTTAAGGGAATAAAAGTGCTGATGTCCTTTCCATCAGTACTAGACTTCTACCATGCAGATTATAGCAGATGTTATTGACCTGGCAGATGTTTTTACTTTACTTTCAATAGTGAAAGGAGAAACATGTTTGTAGATGTTCAGTGTAAGTTTAACTTTACAGCTAGAGCTGATGAGTTCCCCCTTTTGTATTGTTAATTCCATACTTTTTAAATTAAATATTTTTTTAATGTGGATTGCATATATCTTAATCTATTATATTAACAAGTGCTCAGGGCTTGTAGAAGCACTGCTACACTAAATACTGCTAGCTAAAGCTCCTATTTTAAGAATGTGGTAAAAAAACCTGTCAGTTGCAAGACACGTGCAGTTGCAGTCTGCCTCTGGGATGTGGCAGGACAAGATGGAAATACCTATTAGCTGTATGTTTTATGTATTGCCTCCATATTGAAATATTAATATTTCCTGCTAGTTTGGCTAGGTCATAACTTCTTGAAGAGTTTTCATAATGTCATGTAGCAGGCTGCCGGATACTACCAGTGCACAGCAGCTGCACTTGCCTGTGTAGAGTATGAGCTGAGCTTTCAAGTTTTATGTAGTAGAGGTAAAAAGTGGCTTTAGCTCACCCTGGATTTGTATCCCCTCTTAATAAGAGGGCTAAGGTATGCTGTTTTGTCAGGCGATGGAACTTACGCCAGAGGCTGTCATCTTTGGCCCAGATGGTAGTACCCGAAGAATGACTTTAGATTTATTGTTCCTGGACACAGCACAGAACAAAGGAAAGATATAAATTATGGTGTATGAGCAATAATAAAGATGATAGACAGACTTGATAGAAAACAAGGAAAAGAGGACTTTTTGGTTGTCAGTGTTCGTCCTTAAAACTTCTTGGAAAGCCACTGTTGGTGCCTCTTTTCTCTCTTTTCACTCATTTGCATAGTTACAGCAGCTTGCTGCTGGCTATTAATCCGTCGGTTCAGATGATGGATCTAAAAACGCCAGGTCCACAGTTGGTTTATGTGGGCTTTGACATTTTGCTTGGGGGAGAACTACATTAAAGTAACATTGAGTGCACAGAGTGGATGCATCAAAAGTCAGCTAAGGTCAAATTTATAATTGTTTGTATGGCTTGCTTTCATTTGTGCTAAGTTAGAGCAGAGATGATGGACAACTACAAGGACTTAAAAATGTTAGAAGATGATGTAAAATAATAGCTGAAATGCAGTGTAGGTGAATGTGAAGTGATATATGCACGGACTGCTTTCATGCTGTACGCTCAGTGATAAGCTGTGAACATCTGTTAAAGCTCAGGAGCAAGGTCTTGGGCCTGTGTACAGTTCACAGTATCATCGTCTCAGTGCTCGAAGTAGTCAAAAAAGCAAATTGCGTGTTGGGAATCAGTAAGAAAGGATCAAAGAACAAGAGATACCACATGATCAGACTCTGGATCTGTGACTGTTTTGCCTCTTGGATATTGTATGTAGCTCTGGCCCTGGCCTCTCCAGAAGAGTACAGAGCTGGAAGAGTGTTACAGAAGAGCAGCAGAGGTGATCAGAGGCACGAAACGGCTTCTTCTCAATGAAGTATGCTAGATTGTTAAGGCTGTTTTCCAACACAGGTAGTACTGTGCAGCAATTAAGCTAACAGGTGGTGATTTTGAAATTATAAAGTCCTCCCTTTAACAATGTACAGTTAATCAGAGGGAGTCATAGAATGCTTTGGGTTGGAAGGGACCTTTAGAGGTCACCTAGTCCAACCCCCCTGCAGTGAGCAGGGACATCTTTAACTAGATCAGGTTGCTCAGAGCCCTGTCCAACCTGACCTTGAATGTTTCTAGAGTCCTTGGCACAGGGGCTTTTGTGCATGCTCCGTTTACATGATGTTAAGAAGAGTGTATGAGTGCACGGAAGAGAAATCAATCAAATGCTATTTAAGTGGAAAAACACACTCATCTTAAAAGACATTTGAGAGGTAGATTTTTGGCGGCTGTGGAGGTGTTTAGAGAAATACTGCCATCTGTTTACTCAGTTGTATGTGCTACCTTAGATGTATGTTTTTGGCCACTGTCGAAGGCAGGAACTTTGGTCTGACCATGTGGCTGTTCTTGCTGGGTGATGATTTTAAAATTGCACTGTTTAATAATACTGCTTTTGTGTAGGGAACTGGGCCCTCCTGTGCACTTGGTGAACTGATGTAGAAGTCGTCTGTGCTTGACAACACTACCTTTTTTGAAAGTAGTGATGTGCAACATGATGAATTATAGTAATATAGTGCTTAAGGCGGTTGATATCAAAACCATTGGGCATTCATACTGCTGCAGGATCTGCAGTATTAGTTGTATCCCAGCCTGTACAGCTTGCTCCACTTGTGCTGCACATGCATCTGTCCTCTTCCCAGAGCTACATGGAGTGTCTTGTGCCATCTCTCTGCAGGGTACAGAGAGGGACTGGAACTGATGGGTGGTGCTTTGATATTTTTTTTTTTTTTGTCCTCTCAGAAGAGTGCAGCAGCAAAGTACCCAATGTGCTTAATTGTTATGACTCTGGACACTGACAGAATGAGGGGAACTGTAAAAACAGAGAGCTCGTATCCCATTAGGTAGAAAAGGAGAAGGGGCCCCCGGTGCCACTTTGGACTTTAGTCTCCATCACAGTGTAGATTTTCTACAAATAGGCTCTGAGCCTCTGGGACTATGGGATTGATTAAAAAATGAGATGTTAGGGTGCAGAAGTGTCATTGACTGCTGGCCTAGAACTTGGTTTTGAGATTTCTTTTTTCTCTTTTTTTTGTATTGGTGTCTTGAAATACTCAAGCATGGGAAGATGTTTAGTGAAAAACAGAAATTTAAAGGGTCTTTGTGATACGGGTTTGTAGTTAAAGTATTTTAAGTGCCATGTTGGAGAGCTAGCATAGGTCTCTTGTCATCCAGAGAGTTAGGTGATGCTGAACAGACACGTAACTTATGCCCCCTAATTTGTTCTTTAATTTCTGGCGGTTCAACCATGACAGTGATGCCTAAATTTGCAGCAGTGCTCTAATGCTCAGTATTGCAAATGAAGTGAATTGACACTGTTCACTGAATATATAAAGTGACATAGAAATACAAAATCCTGAGAGACGTTTACTGTGATGATGGCTTTGATCTTTGTATCTTTGTCACTCTAAAATAAAAATATTGTGCAGTAGTGTGGTGAAATGAGGTTACATGTTCTGGCGAACACCTCTGAAGAAAATAAATACCCTTGAACCTGTTACAGGTTCAGATAGCATATGGTAAACAAAAAGCACACTGAATAACTAGAGTAAAAAGAACTATTGAATAACTACCTGTATTGAACATTAAATGGTGTGGAGGTCATATAGTGTATTATCATGAAACGAAGCTGTCATACATGTAAAGAAACCTAAATTAAGGTTACATAAAACACTGTAAGCTAAGCATACTAGATTAAAAGTATTGTGCGTAACTTTGTTGGTCAAATGTAAGTAACTTTTTCTTTTCTTTTCTCTCCTCCCACCACCCCTGTTTCTCTTTCTGGATTGCTGCTGCGCCTGTGTGGACTCATTGCTGCAATGGTTCAAATTCATCATTTTATTGGACTACTTTTGAATGTATTCTGTCGATATCTTCAACACCGGAAATGATGGAAATGTGTTGTTTACAAAGTAGCTGTAAGTATTACTTTGATAAAGATGTATTACAGCTATTGTGGAAGTAGAAGAAGCATTAGGATTTTAGTAGGTGAACTGAAACTGAGCTTAGGTAGCAGCTGGTTGAAAATCAGGAAGGGATAAAAGTTAAGGGGAAGCGACTGTAAGTATTAGAAACATGAGATCTCACCTGGCACAACGATCAATACGGTGGAAGTCAATGCTTCAACAAAAAAAGTAGTAAGTAACTTCTTTTAAAAGCTGTTGCAGGAATTTAAGAAACTCAACTCTCATCTGGTAGGATGAATAGCAGTTGCATATCCTTAATAGCTATTAAGGACCTGCACTGTTAAGGAGCTCTTACAGAGCACCCACCTGGATGTCATGTAATATCTCTGAAGCATTGGCTCCTGTTCAGGATTTTAGATTGTGATAGATTGTGTTCCTCACATGTAGTTGTAGTAATAGATTGGAAAAGTAGAACAGTCTTTGGATTTTTAAATTCCTGGCTGATTTTTTTTTAATCTTTTGAAACCTTTCAGATGAGACTATTGCTGCACCAAAGGCTGAATTGAAACAAAAACCATCTTAAAAAAAATTTCTTGATGACACAAGGCAAACATTCTTACATTTAGAGGAGTAATTACATCTGTTGCATTTTGTGTATTTGAACTTGAAACTGTAACACCTAGCTTTAGCTGGCTGTCATTAGATGTTCCTCTCTTATTCTGTCTGAGTTAATGAGTTCAAGGATACTGCCTTTTTTTAAACTTGAAGGCGAATTGATGCAGTGTATTATTGCTGAATGACAGTTGGCACTAATTTGCAGTAGGATTAAATCTATCTTTTTCAAAGTAGTCCTGCTAAGTTTGGACTTTTCAGACTTATTTAAATTTGATGATGGCACCATTATAATATGTCTTTGTAATGGTGTAGCATTGCTTGAGAATAATGGTTTGTTTGCCAAATGGAGAAATCAGTTATGTGACTTAAAGCCGAGTCAATTCATTGACTAGTGCTGTTGTGTTGCAAAGAAGCTAGTTCTTCTTGCATTCAATGCTTTAAAAAGGATAGTGTTTTAATATCCTTGCAAGGAATGTTTGCTTTAATTAAAAAAAAAAAATTAAAACTCTAGGAGTTATTACTGTAATAAGTTTATTCTGTCAAGTTTAGAAAAAACATCCAAATAAGCATGAGTCAACTACGTACCAAGCTTAAATTCACCATACTCTATCCCATACAGAGAAGTTCTGAGGCAATAGTGCCTGTAGTAGAACAGATTTTTAATTATTTTTTAGAGTTCCTCTATCTTCTTGAAGATAATTTTAGGGAGGGGAATTTAAACTTGTAGACAGCGCTTCAGCTCTCTGAATGTACATAACCCTCTTAAGCGCTGAAATTGAGGTAGTATTGAATCACATCCTCTCAGCTTTGGATGGACATAAAGCTTAAAGGCTGAAGTCATTGCTCCATGAGAAACAGCACCTTGTGTTGCTTTAAGTAGACAGTTGTCTCCAAAAGTATTTTCAGATTCTCTGTAAAAGAACTAAACTGTCTTGTCTCGTAAGACAATCCTCAGACCTGCTGTGATATCAAACACATTTCTAGGGTTCTACTGGAAGAGCAGTTTAAAAGTAGCACGGCTGATCTCTGGAGGATTGCTGGGTCTAGTACAGTGAGGGAGAGGCATTTTAAGCACCTTCGACATTTTCATTAACGTGGTGAGAAGAAGTAATGGCTAACATCCAGAATTCTCTCTTCTCATGGTAGGCAATATTTTGAATAACCTCTTCACAGTACAAGGCAACTGAAGTTTTGCCTTTATGGGGGGTTTGTTGCAATGCATGCTGCATTAGCGTAGATACAGATTTAACATGAAGGCCTCCAATTGCGTGACCCAGAAGTAGGGGGCATCAAGTTAGTCCCCATCATATTAGGGCACTACAACCATGACTCTCGGGAGTATAGGAAAGCTACACTCATACTATTTGCTTACGTTTCAAATGGGCATTGGAACAAAGTTGATCATATTTTAATCTGTTTGCACTTGTACACTCTGGTGCTTGCACAGTTGTAATGTGGTAATTATACTTGCTCAAAATACTGTTAGCATAGCTAGCTTTCTGTGCCAGTCTTTTGGCTCTCCAGTCAAAAAAAAAAAATCAATTTTTCTTGTTTATTGTTGCAGTTCATTGCACTGTCTTTGACGGACACAGCTTAGGTTGTTGAGAGGTTGGGTAGATAGCACCTTTCTACAAATGTGAAAACGAATCATAGAATTGTTTACATTGGAAAAGACCCTTCAGATCAAGTCCAGCCATTAACCTAACACTGCCAAGTCCACCGCTAAAGCATGTCCCGAAGCACCACATCTACAGGTTTTTTAAATACCTCCAGGGATGGTGACTCAACCACTTCCCTGGGCAGCTTGTTCCAATGCTTGACAACCCTTTCCATTAAGACATTTTTCCTAATATCCAATCTAAACCTTCCCTGGGGCAACTTGAGGCCATTTCCTCTCCTCCTGTCGCTTGTTACTTGGGAGAAGAGACTGACACCCACCTTGCTACATACCTCCTTTCAGGTAGTTGTAGAGAGTGATAAGGTCTCCCTTCAGCCTCCTTTTCTCCAGGCTAAACAACCCCAGTTCCCTCAGCTGCTCCTCATAAGACTTGTGCTCTCCACCCTTCACCAGCTTCATTGCCCTTCTTTGGGCACGCGCCTGCACCTCAATGTCTGTCTTGTACTGAGGGGCCCAAAATTAAACACAGTATTTGAGGTGCGGCCTCACCAGTGCTGAGTACAGGCAGACAATCGCTCCCCTGGTCCTGCTGGCCACACTATTTCTGATACAAGCCAGGGTGCTCTTGGCCTTCTTGGCCACCTGGGCACACTGCTGGCTCATATTCAGCTGGCTGTCGACCAACACCCCCAGATCTCTCTGCCAGGCAGCTTTCCAGCCACTCTTCCCCAAGCCTGTAGCGCTGCATGGGGTTGTTGTGGCCCAAGTGCAGGATCTGGCACTTGGCCTTGTTGAACCTTATACAATTGGCCTCAGCCCACTGGTCCAGCCTGTCCAGGTCCCTCTGTAGAGCCTTCCTACCCTCAAGCAGATCAACACTCCTGACCAATCCGCTTTTCCAGATCATTGATAAAGATGTTAAATAGAACTGGCCCCAATACTGAGCCCCGGAGAACATCACTGGTGACCAGCTGCCAACTGGATTTAACTCCATTCACCACAACTCTTTGGGCCTGTCCATCCAGCCGTTTTTTTACCCAGCAAAGAGTCCGCCCATCCAAGCCATGAGCAGCCAGTTTCTCCAGGAGAATGCTGTGGGAAACGGTGTCAAAGGCTTTATCAAAGTCTAGGTAGACAACATCCACAGCCTTTCCCTCATACACTAAGTGGGCCACCTTGTCACAGAAGGAGATCAGGTTAGTCAAGCAGGACCTGCCTTTCATAAACCCATGCTGGCTGGGCCTGATCTTCTGGTTGTCCTTTACATACCGTGTGATGGCACTCAAGATGATCGGCTCCATAACCTTCCCTGGCACAGAGGTCAGACTGACAGGCCTGTAGTTCTCCGGATCCTCCTTCTGGCCCTTCTTGTAGATGGGTGTCACATTTGCTAACCTCCAGTCAGCTGTGACCTCCCTGGTTAGCCAGGACTGCTGATAAATGATGGAAAGGGGCTTGGTGAGCACTTCTGCCAGCTCCCTCGGCACCCTTGGGTGGATCCCATCTGGCCCCATAGACTTGTGTGTTTCTAAGTGGTATAGCAGGTTGCTAACTATTTTCCCTTGGATTATGGGGGCTTTGTTCTGCTCCCCATCCCTGTCTTCCAGCTCAGGGGGCTGGGTACCCTGAGAACAACTGGTCGGACTATTAAAGACTGAGGCAAAGAAGGTATTAAGTACCTCAGCCTTTTCCTCACCCTTTGTCACTATGTTTCCCCTCTGCATCCAGTAAAGGATGGAGATTCTCCTTAGCCCTCCTTTAGTTGCTAATGTATTTCTAGAAACATTTTTTTAATTGTCTTTTAAGGCAGTAGCCAGATTAAGTTCTAGCTGGGCTTTGGCGCTTCTAATTTTCTCCCTGCATAACATCACAACATCCTTGTAGTTCTCCTGAGTGGCCTGCCCCTTCTTCCAAAGGTCATAAACTCTCTTTTTTTTCCTGAGTTTCAGCCAAAGCTCTCTGTTCAGCAGGCTGGTCTTCCCCGCTGTTTTTTTTTGGCACATAGGGACAGCCTGCTCCTGCGCCTTTAAGACTTCCTTCTTGAAGAGTGTCCAGCCTTCCTGGACTCTTGCCCTTCAGGACTGCCTCCCAAGGGACTCTGTCAGCCAGGCCCCTAAACAGGCCAAAGTCTGCCCTCCAGAAGTGCAAGGTAGCAGTTCTGCTAACCCCACTCCTTGCTTCTCTGAGAATCAAAAACTCTATCATTTTGTGATCACTATGCCCAAGACAGTCTCCAACCATCACATCACCCAGAAGTCCTTTGCTGTTTGCAAACGAAGTGAACATTTAAATAACTAAAAAATACAAGCGAGAAGTTACAAGCTTTTCTTTTAACTTTTTTTTTCTAAATATCTCTTGCCTTAGCAACAGAAGAACCTTGAAGGATATGTGGGGTTTGCAAATCTTCCAAATCAAGTTTACCGGAAGTCTGTGAAGAGAGGATTTGAATTCACACTCATGGTAGTAGGTAAGTTTCTTTGTTTTGAGTGGTGATCATTAGAATTATATTGATGTAGTTCTTAAAAGCTATGATGATGATGTAAATATGTTTTGCATGATCACATGAGAAAATACGGATCTTCCTCTTCTAGATGGTTAAATCTAGAGTGTTTAAAAAGAACATGTTGTCTGATATGCAAGTAGATGAGGAGGAGAATAAAGAATGAGAATTGTATAGTTCATACGGTCTAAGAAAAAAGTTTGGTGTGGATCTAGTCTAAAATGTGACTTGCAAGTATGACATAGTAGAAGCAATTTGAACTTGGATTTTCATTTGAATAAAAAAATTGAACTGCTTTTACAGTTGAGTGCAACCTGGCAAACTGGGATCCAAAAGTAAAGTTGGAATCTTTCCTTGCACATAACCAGGCAGCAGGATCTTGTATATCCTGCACTTCTGTGGCCACAAAACTGTGCTACAAAATCAAAGCTTTAATTTAAACAAACCTTTCTAGTTTGTATGGTTGCGAAGAAAACCAAATGTAAACAGTGCATTCCCTATGGACTACAGAGAATGGAAAACTGTAGTTAGTATGGATGAATAATGCCATGCAGAACGGTTCATTTAGGCTTCAGTGATGACCCAAATTGTCATCTCTTCTGCTAGGACGTCCGATTTCCTTTTTTTACCCTGCTTTTGCGTACTTGTATGATAGTATTTAGGGTTGGGTACATTTGTGTGTAACTGATACATATATACTGGATATGTGACTCAGTTTTGACATGCTAATGGTTAAAATAATAATAATAAAAGTGGTTTATAATAGCTAGCTGTGTGTCTGTTGATGTCTACCTTTTATCTTTTGTAATTTGGCTAGCTTAATAATGCTTTGATGTTTTATCATCAATACAATGGATATCTTGTTCAGTCATTATGTACATGTAGCATGTTACATAATACTACTATTGACAGAGTTAGAAATCAAGGTCAGATTGGTGAAAACTCACTGTAGGCCACTTATAATTTTCTTTTGATTACAAAGCAAGTTAGAATTTTAAAATTTGAGGGTTGCTTTTTTCTTTTGGAACTTAATTACAGGTTCCTTTGTAATCTAGCATCCAAGTACATAATTCATTATTTGGTACAAAACTGTTTAGTCTTAAATAAAATTTGGTTTTCTGCTATCTACAGGAAAAAGGGAGGAGGAAGGGAGGGAACTGTCTTCATAAAGTATTATTCCAGAATGGGGTGTAATTTCTACTTCCAAGTTTGATTCTCACAAAAAGCAAGTCACTTAAAGCAAAAGTAGTAGATGTAGTGATGTATTAGAAATGGAGAAAGTGTATAAAATTATCTTGGTGTTCCTACGTTTGCCTGTAGTACAGTCTAATGCAGTTGCACTTAAGAGAACTGTAGAAAATTGTGGTCATTGAGAAGAAAAGTTGGTCCAAAATTAGGTTGAAAATGAAATGTTCATCAGAAGATTTTGTTACTAGTTTTACTTCTAATATTTTTTGTATTTACTAGTAAGACTTAATTCATTTGCATGCAAATTGGTGCCACTGTCTAGAGGTTTAATGGGGGCGTTGGCAGTAGTTTTCTAAATTAGAAATATATCTAATTCTCTCCTTCCAACCCTGAAGTATAGAAATCAGATGCTTGAAAGTGAGTGTTTAAATTAAATGATGGCTGATCTTTTAGTACTCTAACGTCTCCCACAGCATTCTTCTGGAGAAACTGGCTGCCCATGGCCTGGACAGGCATACTCTTTGCTGGGTTAAAAACTGGCTGGATGGCTGGGCCCAAGGGGTGGTGGTGAATGGAGTTAAATCCAGTTGGAGGCCAGTCACGAGTGGTGTTCCCCAGGGCTCAGCGTTGGGGCCAGCTCTGTTTAACATCTTTATCAATGACCTGGACAAGGGGATCGAGTGTACCCTCAGCAAGTTTGCAGATGACACTAAGCTGGGTGGAAGTGTTGATCTGCTTGAGGGTAGGAAGGCTCTACAGAGGGACCTGGACAGGCTGGACCAATGGGCTGTGACCAATTGTATGAGGTTCAACAAGGCCAAGTGCCAGATCCTGCACTTGGGCCACAACAACCCCATGCAGCGCTACAGGCTTGGGGATGAGTGGCTGGAAAGCTGCCTGGCAGAGAGAGATCTGGGGGTGTTGGTCGACAGCCGACTGAATATGAGCCAGCAGTGTGCCCACGTGGCCAAGAAGGCATCCTGGCTTGTATCAGAAATAGTGTGGCCAGCAGGACCAGGGAAGTCATCCTTTCCCTGTACTCGGAACTGGTGAGGCCGCATCTCGAGTACTGTGTTCAGTTTTGGGCGCCTCAGTACAAGAAGGACATTGAGTTGCTGGAGCGTGTCCAGAGAAGGGCAGCGAAGCTGGTGAAGGGTCTGGAGAACAAGTCTTACAAGGAGTGGCTGAGGGAACCGGGGTTGTTTAGCCGGGAGAAGAGGAGGCTGAGGGGAGACCTTGTAGCCCTCTACAGCTACCTGGAAGGAGGTTGTAGCGAGGGGGGTGTTGGTCTCTTCTCCCAAGTAGCAAGTGATAGGACAAGAGGAAAGGGCCTCAAGTTGTCATGGGAGGTTTAGATTAGATATTAGGAAAAACTTCTTCACGGAGAGGGTTGTCAAGTATTGGAACAGGCTGCCCAGGGAAGTGGTCGGATCACCATCCCTGGATGTATTTAGAAGATGGGTAAACGAGGTACTTAGGGACATGGTTTAGTAGTGGACAGGTACAGTTGGACTTGATGATCTTAAAGGTCTTTTCCAACCAAATGATTCTATGATTCTATGATCTGGGGAGGGCCGGGGGGGAGAAATGATTTTGTTTCAAAGTGATGTGTCCTGAAAAAACATGTCTATTTTAAATATGAAGATAAAATAGTTTGTGTATTATTGATCACTTTTGTTGGTAAATGTTGTAATGTAATGTGCAATTGGATTCTTAGAACTGTAATGATTTATTGCTGCGCTCATCCTTTGAGATAGTGTACTCTGACTTGATTTGAGGTCTTTAGCTGACATGATACAGTTCTGTAGCAGTAAATGGAATTATCGATAATCTACTTATGAAAACTTAAAAATTTTAGAATATAGTGCTAATCCGTATATGGTCAGTGCTGGCTGAATAAGAATACTGTATATATAATCTCTTGGAGATAATCTAGAATATTCTCTTGCTCTTTTTACTACCAAGAATCGTGCGTGCATGGCTTCCTTTTACTCTAGATTGTGCAATTACTAGTCTGCTGGCTATGCTTTATTTATAGGTACTTCAGTGTCAGTATGTTCTGAAATGAAAAATGAGAAAAACAATGCTTGTAGTTGCTAAACAGGTACAAGGAAGGAAAGAAATCATGTTTGGGATCTGTGATCTCTGTGTCCAGCTATTTTCAGGTGTGTGTGAGGCTTGATATTGCAGCTAGTTCATTTGTATAGGAACTATTTTCTAGTTGTCCATTTAGTCTGGAATTATCAGTTAAACTTAGTAGATGTGCATAGCATGATATCTGGCTTCTTTGTCTTGAAATATGTAGTGTAAAAAGTCACCGGATCAGTGTTTTGGGGGGACTTGCCAATATGGTTGTAGAAACAACTCAGTTTAGCTATGTAAGGTGTTTGTCACTGAGGAAGTAGTAATTACAGCATCCAACAGATGTCACGTTGTTTCCAGTAAGAGTTTTTACAGGGAGATAAATCAGTTTTACAGAAACTTTCTTGTGCATAAAGCATGAATGTACTCCATAAAATGCATATTACCCAGGCAGCCAAGTTACTGTCATTGCCCTGGAGATGCCATCACTGCTGCCCATAGGAGTGTGTGGTGGCTTCCTGCGCATCTATTGCGCCAGTGAAGTTGGAGAGAGAGCTTTTAAATTTGGGCATGCATGAGGCTGAGTAGTTGTTGAATAGCCTAGAGCACAGTTTCTGGAGCAGGTTCAGGACATAGTTCAGACAAGGAGCATCTATCTAAGCTGGTTAGGGGCATTGCTTTGGAAGTGGCTCCATTTCAGCCATGTGGGCAGTGCTCTGTCCTGTAGCTTGCTCTTTGAGTTGGGACTTGGTAAGATTACTTTATTTGAGGCTTATAATGCTAGTGAAGTCTTTTCTGTAAATACGGTTGCTAATTTCCAGGTATTCTGGTGTTTACATTAAATGTAACTAAAGGGTGAAGTGTTTATGAACTACACACATATAAATATACAAAGTTGATGTTAAAGTATCCTTTTCATATTTAATGTTTTAAGAATCATTGAGAAGTTAACCTTAGTATGAACTGGGGTTACTCTATAATATTTAGCCATAATAAACATTTTAATGTTTCTATCTCATTAACTGTATTTATGTTTTCTCTAAGTTGTATTGGCTGTTTTGGTAGTTGTTTCTAAACTTTTCTTAAGAAACTGAAGACTGAGATAGCCCTTTGTTTTCCTTACCTATCAGTTGTCATTGGACATTGATTTGTCTTTAAAATCTTCATGAGACAATGAATTTCACATTAGTCATATTCTAAAAGGCTAACCAGTAGTTTAAATTGCACTATTTCTGAAATGACTTGGTTTTGTAGAATAAAAACTTATCACGTGCCTCCTCTGAGGATAAGACATAATGTAGGCAGAAATATGCATTAAACTGAGCTTCATTTTTGATGCTTTCAAAAGAAGACATATAAATAGTGGCTTAAAGCAACTAATTCTACATCTGAAATATTAAAGCTCACCAGTGGAAAAAATGTCAAGTTTGCGTCGGTAGGCTGCTTCCTTCATAATCTTTTGTAATCTCTTCAAGTATAAGATAGTTGTTGAAACACTTGAGAACCTGACATAAATATTTGGTCTGTTTGAAATCCAAAGTGTATTCTCCGTATTTCTCTGCTGTATAGGTTTTTTGGAGGAAAGTACATGCTTAAGTCAGATGCTTAAGAAAAGAAAACTTCAAGAAGTAATACTACCATGGTTAGTAGCTCACAGTTAAAGAAAATCTTGTGAAATTATAGTTATGTCTGTTTATTAATATAATTACACTTGCTTAAGTAGTGGGCCTGTGTTTTTCTTGTTTAGTGTAATGAGGTGTGGAACAGACAATTGTTTTTCAGTGTGTCTTTCTTCTAAACACTGAATCAGGAAATCCCTCTTTTGTTGTTCTTGTATTGTAATTACGCTGGTAACATGATTTGAACCAACACCCAAGTAGATGCAAAGTCATAATTTTTAAAAATTCTTTTCTGCTATAGACTTTATGTACTTAATTATTTGGGGTGGCTTTTCCTAGAGCTATATGCTTCAAGGTGTTCAGGCTTCATGAGCATTAGTAGAGGTTGGTCTCTTAAATTTTTTTTTTAAATCATTTGATGTTCAAAGTGCAGAACACTTACAGTCAAGTGACTTTCCAGAGGACCTTTCTACACAGTTTCTATTTCTTGAACAACTGTTCGGTAGCTTCAACTCTGAAAGCTGTTTTGAAATCTCTCCTGTAGTAAATTGTCTGTTTTGTTTTCTAATTGTCACTTTAGCCTTGTAGATCACCTGTAGATTACAACTTAAAGGAAAATGTCATGCAGTATTGTTTTAGTGTTTCATTTGTAATTATATGCACACTCAAATGTTTTGGTTTAAACATTGCTTTTTGGCATGACATGAAGGAAAGGGCTGTATTTTGCAGGACTTGAAGTTATATTAAAGAAAAAGCACACTCTGATTTTAAAACACTTTTGTTGTTCACTGACGAAAACTTGGACTGGTTTAATACTGGTATCTTCTGGTGATGGATCATTTGTTCACTTTCTAGGGCAGTTTATTTATCAAGCCAACCAGTGGTACCAAGAGCCTCAGATGCTCACAACTACTTGTTCTTTGCTAGTCTGATATCCTCCCCCCCCAATTTTAAAGCCAGGAACAAAATCATTAAGCATGTGGCAAGATAGGAAGAATAATTAAGTGAAAAATAACCTGTGAATGGGCAGTACAACTTAGTAGAAACCGTTTTGGGATGTTCCCAGTTCTTGTTGACCTGTTGTGACTTGAAATCCTCTTAATTAAGGTTTCTGTAGTGTCCCTACTGCCACAGTATCTGAATATGTGTTTTGCCTTTGGTATGACCTTCATACTTGGCTTCTTAGGATTGGTGAAATATCATTGCTGAGTATTCGTTGCCTAACTTTGCCATTATTTTAGAGGCCTCTAGGCTCTGCTACCATACAAATATAGTTTAAATTAAAACATGCTTTGTTTTAAATGTACTGGAGGAAAAAAAAAGTGTGTTTTGACCCTTCCGGTCAGTTCTTAGCTTCCCTGGACTATATTGTTGCATTATGTTGCACTGGGTTTTTATTTTCTTTATTAACTGTTTGGATGCAAAGCTTCTTGAGTAGATTACATGGAAGCCAGCTTCAGTATGGTATCTCTTACTGGATGCTTGCTGTCGTATGAATCTTGAGTTCTGACAACTAGCCTTAAGTACCAAGTATTATTATACTAAAATTTTGCTTTGAAAAATTAAGGAAAGGTTTTGTAAAGCTTTGGTAGTTGTATTTAAACTAAACTGAACTGTTTCTTGTGTAGCAGCATTTTGGTCAGAGCCCTCTCTTTTAAAATTCTTTCTTTGTTTCCTCGCAAAGGTTTTCGAGGGAAGAGACTTCTACCCAAGTGTGTGGATGTGAACCCATAATTTGGCAAAAATCTGCCTGTAACCTAATTGGCTTTTATTTCTTTAAACAAGTGATGATTCTGTTGGAAACATTTTCTTTTTTCTATTTCATATATTATTTCCTTGTCAGTCTCATAACAAATGTGTGAATTCTTTTACTTCTATCTGTATTTAAAACTAGGTCTCTAATAGATGAATTTGGGGAATTTTATGAAAACCATCTAATGAGATACTGTGCTCTGCATTGTGTAGGTGTTGTCTTCACTGTCTTTTTTAAGCTTTGTGGAGTTTTTCAGTACTTGCATAATTAATCCTGTCATGGTATTAGCTGTCTTCAGGCCAGTTGTTACTTTTGCTGTTTCCAACTACATAAGTATATTTGCTCTAGGTGGTTTTTCTTATCCTAGCTTACCAGTTTTTAATTTTATTTCTAAATAAAAATGTCCTTGCTGATTTTACACATCTGAATATGTGCACACATGCACACAAAGACACAGTTATTCTCTTATTTCATATGCTACAGTATGCTTGCTTATTATGGTGAGATCAGCATTTGAAGCTGGTCCTTGTTCCTGTTGGTGACAGGTTTGTAGGTCAAAATTTACCTGAAATGAATGATCTTGTTTTTTGATATTGGAATAAGAATAATTAGTCACTGCATGATGTTCTAGTTAGCTTTTGCAGATGCTCAGTGTTTAATGTAATGTGTGAACTTAAATGCATCTTAGAGAAGGTACCTAACTAATGGATACGTTTTACTTCTTAAATTGGTTATCAGGTGGTCAACACTCGTTTTGATTCTACCCTCAAAAGTCAACAAATTGTCCTGAGCTGTCATGGTGCATTGGTAGGGTATGAGCTAAACGTTGCACATATTGTAAGCAATGACCTGTTAGAAGTCACACACTAATACTGTTTCTGGTTCCTTAGCCCTGGATAATCAGGTACCAGTTTACTGCAGGACTGTTTTTTGGGGCCATCTTTGCTACAAGCCCAGAGCGAGATTCAAAGTAGAAGTCAGTTTTTTGTATAGATAAATATGCTGGATAAGTTGAAAACTGCTTTCTTCCTGTTCGCTGAAAGTGTTAGGCTTGCCTGCTGTATCAAGAAATGCTGACAGTTTCATGAATGAATAGGTTAATATTGTAACCAGAGTGATACTCTTGGATGGAGTATTTGTGGTCTAAATATCCAATTGTAGTAAAGCCACTGTGACCCATTAAATGTGACTTTTCTGATTCTATATGCGTGTTTTCCCTCTGGCTGATTTTGCAGTAGTCAGTTCAGATCTTCACTGTGAATCCATTCGAAACTGTTAAATTTTGTTCTTTTTTTCAGTGTTTTTCTGTATGTAGTATTGCTGTTGCCCGCAACTGTTTCATTTTGGGTTTTGGATGTTTTTCTATTGAGCTGAGCACATTTACTGACAAATTAGAGTTTATACCATACTCTTCTCTAGAATTTCTTTTATTAAAGAGAATGAACATCTTCTAAGAAGAATTGTTTCTCACTTCTATTCTGGTGTTGTAGTCTGATGTTTTTTCCAGTCATTTACCATAATATAATATGTAAGGCAGAATATTTAGACTTATCAGTGGTTGGAGGTGAGAAAGGCTGCTAAAGCTGTTTCATCAAATTAGTTTTTCTGTTTGAGTTCTTGTCAGCCTTTACTTCCATCCCAGTTTTTCACTGTAGGTAGTTTTGTTATGCATACCAAGAGCACAAATGTTAGAACTCTTACACTCTACCTTGGAATGGTGCTAAGTTTCTGTCAGTGTTGATATAAGCTGTATTAAGTGTGTAATGATGCCATTCATCGTAGTTCCTTCCCTCTGTTAAGCTTGAAGTGAAAGTTTTTTGGAGGGTCCTGACTTCCTTATTTCACAAGCAGTTCCGGCTTTGTATCGCTCAAGTTTTGACTTCCGTCATTGATGAGACTTTGAGCCAGAAATTATGCTGGCATCTTATAACAGAAACTACAAGTGTGTCAAAGCTAAT
>VYZW01011243.1:1661-15181 GCA_013401315.1 Balaeniceps rex
GCAGCTGCTCTCAAGCCCAAACTGATAGATAGGACACAATATGACATAAATCCTAAATGGCAAACATATAACTGCTGCATTCAGCTGATATTATACTGTCGATTTCACATAGATGCTATAAAAGAGAAGGCTAACCCATTTTGGCAGATGTGAGTTTTTGTATTATTCCTTTTTTTTCCCCACCTTCAGTCCTGATTTGGGAATCTGTTGAAATCTTTATTATCGTTTGCTTGGTTTTGCCTTTCCTACTGCTTGGCTCCTCATTCCCAGGGACTTTCTCTTCTGTCACTTTGTCAGTTTGTTCTCAAAGCTGCCAGTCCAACAGATATCCCTTCACACCTTCTCCTCTGCTGTTAAACCAAACTTTGCAGAACAGTTCAGTCTTTGTGATAAAAGAAATAATGAAATTTCTATTGTAGTCTCCCATTGTGTAAGGTGTTGAGGAAATGACAAGATGTCAATAAGTGGGTGAAGATGTACAGCGAACTCAGGAAAAAAATTAAGATCACTGATGGCACAAATAAAAATTGAATAAAACAAGTAATACAAACACACAGTCAACAGAAAAATGAGAAACTAATTCATCATGATAATTAAGTGAAAGTCAGGGATATTTCTAGATTCAGAGTTCAAAGATACTGAGAAACAGGTCAGAAACTCAGGTCAACAAGACCAGCCCCTTCCTCCAGTTTTGTACTGAAGAGAAACCTTCTTTCTAAAGCCAACACTGACTATTTATAATCTTTATTTTATAGCTTCATAGTTGACAATGCTTCTAATAAGGAGAACCAACTGCTGTTGAACATTTTTTTTGCTATTAGCTAGCCAGGAAAAATCTATTCTAAATCCATCCCCTTGTGTTAAAATGTTTCTGTAAGTATATCTGAAAGCTACTGGGGAGGCTCTGAATTTTAGCACACTGGATAAAACATAATAAAATGGCTAAAATCAATAAACAGGATGAGATGGTCATTGTTATTCCAAACTTGTTTCTTCAAATTGACAGTTGTTAAGCCTTTTTAAACTAAATTGAGACCCAGAGTGGATGACATATCATTGACTAGGGCTTACCACATAACAGGGATTTTCTTTTTAAGCTCCTGTGAATTTTGCTGTGATTTGTAAGCAAAACTTAGATGCAACTGTAGTATTGCGTCAAAAACGATACTCTCTAATGTCAGTGAAAGGAAAAAAGGTGGTCAGTTTGTTCTTTTGGTGACTGGTGATGTTTTTAAAATATAACTTAAATATTTTCAACTATATATTGGAGAAAAAAATATTTTTCATAAGTCAAAAGGTTGGTGGGCATTAATTGATGCTAATATCCCTGTTCATGCTACCTAGGCTTTATAAAAATGTCCCTAGTATTGTTTGTAAATCTATAGTTCCAATAAGATTTTTCAGACAATGTAAAATTTCCACCCTCTCAACATTTGTTCATTATTAATCCACCCTAAAGGATTTGTTATCTTATAAAAAAGGCCTAAATTACCCCACAACTGAGAATAATTCTCTTAGCTGAAAATGTCTGCTGGCAGGAAGGGGAATGATAAACCCTCCAGGGGAACATTACATTTCTGTGTGCGTTTGTCTATGTATCCCCAGGAGAGGCACAGATGGAAGGACTGTGCAAAGCATGCTGAGGGAGGCAGGTTTATGCAAGTCCATTTGTCCCAGGGCTCTGGGTAATGCACTGCTACTCTCTCTAGTTTGCAGGTAAGAGATTATGGCTCTGGGGGAGCTCTGTATCCTGCAGCTTAGGCAGCGGGTTGGAAGGATAAAATGAAGCACCTGGAGGCCTCCAGGCTTCTCCTGCATACAGCTTGATTACTGACTTCATGCAAGTGAAATGAATTTCACCTGTGGATTGTACCACATCTGATCTTAATGGATGTTTTAGAGTGACGGTCTATCTTTTTAATCCCTCAGTAATATTGTTACCTAAAGAATCCCTCAAAAGCCTATCTTACGTATTGCAAAAGAGTGACTTTCTTGTTCTTTTTTGATTTTTCTTTGAAGATAGTGGTAAAAGTGAATGACAACAAGCTCAGCATTGCAAGACGTTTTAAATTTCCCATTAACTGACTTCACTCAGATCTCAGAAATATGCACCATTTAATCATCACCCATGATCTGTGAAACACTGAGTATGCTCACAGCAAGTGAGTGAGAGAGTTTTGTTTGTGGCATTAAGAAAGCCAGAGAAAAGCACTCTGCAACAGTCTAGTACACAAAGACTAAGACCATAATGTCAATGAACCAAGAGCTTCTTAACAACCTGTGTGGTCAGCCGAAAGGCTGCACTTAGGACCTGCTACAGATCAGGCTACAAGCTCTTGGTGTTCCTGACTCCTTTGTGCACTAGTGGCTAGGGCAAGCCCAGATGCATCTAAGCTTCTTGTTTGATAGCTGGCTTTCCCACAGAGCTGGCTGCGTTAAGGTAAATTCCCTAAAGATAACAACAAGAAAAGATGAGCTAATCTAAATGCAACTAGTCAGTAGGGCTTGGGTAATAGTCACTGCCAAGATAATTTATAGTTTTCAGCTTTTCTCAGCATTACTGACATACCGGATCTCAGAAATTGTATTAAGTCATAGGCTGACATGAGTGCGAAGTAATTGGCACAGAGCATGGAAGGAGAGTTGCAAAGGACTTTAATATTGTTAAGTTTTATTTGAACTTTGTCTTCACACTAGTTTATAGGAGTTAATTCCTACCCTCATTTCTAATAGACAAAGATTAATTGGTCCTCTTTGTCAGAACATTTGGCGATTAGGAATGTTCTTCTCTCACAAGTATCTTCCATCATGGAGTGTAGTCGCTCAATAAAAAGATGTGCTCCAAACTGGAGCATCCATTTTTCAATATAGCAATGTACAGCAAGAGGTTACTGCTTTTGTAAAGCTATTACTTTTACTGTCAACATGACTGCTGCTAGAAGTTGTCTCATTAGACAGGATAAATTGGAACTGCATAAGAAAATCTGACCAGGCAAGAAACTAAGTTTTGTTATACACCTTTATATACCTGAACACACACACATGTACCTGTGTGCACACACATGCAAGACAGTATGTCGGAAAGAATAATTGCAAAATGAGTGGTAGGGTATGACATTTCTGAAACAGAAATAATTGTTATCTGCATATGGACAGATTGATAATGTAAGTATAACATCAGCCCTATCAGAGGCATTAAAGTAAACCGTAAAGTAAAAATGCCCAGGTGCCTGTTTTGGGGATATTATGGAGGGTCAAGAATAGAAAAGTAGAAACAAGTTTTCTAAGAAAATGAACAATGAAAGTGATATTAAATAATGTTGTAGATGTGTCATTTCAATATGAAGTCCCAAAGATGGCTCTAGGATGTAAAAACAAACATAAAAATTCAAGGAGTAATTGATTACCCTACGAAAGCTAGTTTAATCATGTAATTTCCTCAGCGACAGAAGCATTAGAATTGTAATCCCTGAGGGTACACAGATGAAGGAGTGAAGTGAGCCAGCACTGAAGTTCTGGCTTGGGTTGTCACTCATAATTAAGTCTACAAGTGTCTGGTTTGATTGCAGGTTGAGCAATGGTTCAATCTGCTTTAAGTATTCATCCAACAAAAGAGATTTCTCTGTACAAGATCTTTAGGGGTTCAGAACTGGCAAGATAAGCTTGTATCTTCAATCTTTTTCGACCACTGATTCCAGTGTACATAAATATAGACAGCTTACATAAGTATAAAGTTGCAGGATGCATAAATGAGTAGGCCTGTACTGTATTCTGAATTTTCCCACTCAAAGCAATATTTGTGTATATGTATGAAAGTGTGTTCATGAGCATACATATCAACCTGTCTATACAGACACATACTTTTCCTCACCAATCATCTCTCTTATGTTTCTGTTTGTTTGTATTTGCATCTGTCAGTCTCTATACTTTTTCAGCATTTTGTTTCCATCTATAATAGCCTCTTAAATCAGCTGCTTATTTAGGTACGTGTAGATATTAACTACATTGAATGATCAATGCTTCTATCTTTTCCTAATTACTTAGCAGATATCAACATTGCTGATGCAACATGTCAGCATCAAGCTCTGCAAGACTTTGCCAGGCAGAAACATTGTATTGTTGAAATATACATATTTCAATCCATTGATGCTATGTTATCCTTCCACTGTATGGAACGTCTCTTGAGGAAAGAAATAGAATCTTAGGTTAGTTTACAAGTCAGCTAAAATAGGTAAGAAAGTGTGTTGTCCTAGATCTCGAGCTGGTACACATTGCTGCAGTACCACTCAAACATTGGAACAGCACAAATGTGCATCATAATTAAAAACATTGTTGAGGATGGGTGTTTCATACATGAAAGAGAGGGGTAAATTTTGGTAAGTCATTTATAAACAAAAAGCAGATTTGTCTGTCTATGTCTATCCACTCGGTCATAGGCAGGCTAATTGAAAATCAGATACTCAAACACACAAGTTTAGAAGATATAAATCATAAATTTTAGAAGTCAATCAGTGATGCAATGTTATGATTTCATGCATTCTGCTTGGAAGAGAAATAGCCATTCTGATCTTAGCTAAAAGTCTAACTGAGGTTAATTATACTGATTTGCATCAGCAGCATATGTCATTCAAAAACTTGACATCTTGTCTGAGGAGGTTCTTGACATCATGTTTTTTTAAACCACATATAAATGCTTTACCAACATTTTGTGTGTGGCACACTGAATGCATACAATGATTTATTGCCATTAACATGTATCTTGATGATTCGGTTGGCCCTTTTCCTTTTAGGTAGAAGGAATGAAACACTATCAGAGGCCTAACTTACCTATCTACTGTGACTAACCCACTGTTCTTGCATGAAGCATGGGAATCACAGTCTGCAAATTCTGCCACATTCATAATTACATTTAAGTAGATCTTAAAAACAGCAACAACATAAAACTCTTCCTTTCCCCTCAGCAACTAAAATCTATCTAGGACCATTAGGGTCACATTTTTGAACACAATTTCAATACACTAATGTGGGAACTAGAAAACTGGGCCAAAACAAAAATGGCAACTGCAACCATCATGTCAAGGAAGGGCAGCCACCTGCAAAGTAAAAGCAAAATAATGATAGCATCTCCCTACAGAAGGTATGCATGGAAGAAGTGCTTAAAATTGTGAACATTAGGGGGTTATCTTTGACATCTTACGGATTTCACTTTTTGGGAGGACTTGACCCAGGACTCCATGAAGATCAAGTATGAAAGTGTTCATACTCACGGGTCGCAGTTTGCAATTTTGCAGTGGCAGTTCTATCTGGTATAAGGGAATCATGTAATACTTGATTTGTTTGAGTCCAGACTGGCATTTTTCTTTTGGACCATTGCATTCCTGTTTCAGTTCCCCATTAGCAGAAGCTGTGGGTGTTCCTCAGGAGACAGAGCTCTGGGCACCGTAAGGCTTTCCAGGCACTGGGTTGTCCAATCCTAAAGAGGGCAATTCTGTATTAGGAAGGTGCTTAGGAAGCCAGTGGAAACTAAAGTTTTGTCTACTCATTTTCAGCAACCTGTGTGTTTGCTTGGCAGCGATTCGCACATCTCCTCTATGTACAATTCTTCTTACACTTTGCTGTTAAACTTTTCATTGATTATGTAAAGTGAATTTTCACTTCTCATTCTTTTTCTAGTTCTATATCTACAGATTCTATATTGCAAACCAGTATTGTTGCCGGTTTCATCTGTGCTTCTTACAGCAGTTGTCAGAGCAGCTGGGGACCATTATATGATGAGTTAACTTCCACGGAAATGAATATAGTAGCTTGGTGTTTAAAGGTGAGATTTATCCTATGGAAGAACATAAATTCTTGCCAGATGGTACTTTGACAGAGCTTAGCTTTTTGTAGTGCAAGAAGATCTAAGTAATTTTTGCATCCAACAGCAGTTATGGGGAGAAGCTGTGCAACGTGATGTCAGGGAGCAACAGGAGTGGGGTTGCCCCATGAAGCAGGGCTGGGGTCCATCCAGGGAGCCCCATTGGGCTCAGTGGGGCCTGGATTGGGTGCAGGGCTGGGGTCCCAGCCTAAGCCTGCCCTGAGCTACTTGACCCACAGGTGGGGCTGCCCGGCCAGGCTGCCTGGGGACATGCAGACCTGCCAGTGCCCTCCAGGTCCTGACACATGGAACAACGGATTGACTCAAAAAATAAGTACATTTCTCAAAAAATAAGTACATTTTTTAACCACTAGGTTAAGAATCTTATTCCAGCAGTGAAAGCATTACGTACTTATAAGGTAATAATATTCTGAAGAAACATGTTCAAGTTCAAGGATTTGTTTGTGTTTATTCTAATAGGTTTGATAGGCAAAAACTAAACAGAAACATTAGATTATATTGGTTCCTAAAGCTGCTTACAAGCGGATAGTTTTATTTACTAAATATATGACTACCTTTCATTGCAGCAATTATTTAAAATTAGCTGCCCTTCTTGTCTAACAACTTTTATAAACAACAATGACATCGCAGTTTTCTTCCTAAAAAATACAGTATTTGATCAGCTTGCAAAATATTGACCGTAATATTTCCAAATGCATCAATCTTTCCAAAATGATTTTCTCCAAGATGAAAATGCAGATGCTGATGACACGCTATTAGAAGGATACTTTATCCCTCACATTTATAGCTACAGTAGGGTGTAACTGTTCTAAGGATTAAGATCCCATACAAACACATTAAATTAAAATGCAAAGCGGATTTGTTGCTGTGCTTATGATGGCAATTACTTCTTCCACTTATTTGCTAAAATCCAGTCAACAAATACACCAGTCCACTTAATCTAATGCTCAATTAGCAAGGCAATACATGCATTGTCAGCCTCTCTGTAGGCAGACATGAAGCAAAGGCAAGAAAGACACTCTGAGCTCCATACTTAGGCCTTGTCATTTCATTAATGTTGTACAGATTTCAAGCTCTTTGCTGAAACAGGGCAAGTTCATATAATCATAGACCGTGAAATACGTGACTACAGTTAACAGTCTCTTCAGGGGAGAGAAGTAATTTCCATATGAAGTGACTGTTGTAAATTTAATGAGTTTCCAAATAGTTGCAAGACAAGATAAAGTAATTTTATATTAGACTTAATCTTTTAAATGAGAGAGTCTTCTTGCAGATGTTTGCTTTGCTGTTCTTTTTTAATCTCCATAGCAGATAATGACCAGGGATGGGAAGATATTTATTTTGCTGCCACAGATCACATACTCAATGAAGAGTGGGTCTTTACATTGCATAAAGATGTAAAACCATCATGAAAAGATATCTGAATTTCCCAGGGGCATTTTTTTTTATCAGAAATTTGATCCATGACTGTTCCTATTTCTTTGACATTGTTTGTACTGCATTATAGATTCTCTTTCTCCTGCAGGCATCAAAATTTGATTAATTTTGAATTTCTACACAAACATAGGTATTTATATTTTTCACTGTTCTTATCATACAGAAATATGGAACTTGTTTCCTTTTATGGCAATAAATTCTGATTGAGGGATGGCAAGGATATTTTTGCAATTTTCCAGCCAGTAGTTTATTGTGGTTTTGTATGTAGATCCCCCTCCCCTTATGTTGTAATGGCAAATATGAAATACCCTTTCAGTGACATTTTTTCACATAGGCTTTTGAAACCCATTTTTTTCTGGTCATGAGTCAAGGAATTCTTCACACTTTCAATTCAAGCTGAAACATCTTGGTTCTTCTTGGACATATGCAAGGTTCGGCTGTGTCTGCTGCCTCCCATTATTCATCCCCACGTCTGCATTTTGCTTTTCTTCCAGTTCTGAGATTAGAAGGACAAGGAGCAAAATGCTGCAAAAGAACTTGTTTTCAAGGTTTTCTGGTTTGAGGGATACCTGCATAATTCGTGAGGAAACACTTCCTGCAGTAAAATACATGTGGTCAGACCTTTGATCCTGGGAGGAACCCTACTGTTCTCAGGGAGATTCTGTGCATGTTTAAAAGTCTGCCCAAGCTGACTGAACTGCAGACTGGAGGGGTTTATTATCATTACTCAGTATATTTGAATAGATTGACTAAATTCAAATAAATATCTGAAATTTCAGCTGCTACTCTGAGCTAAATAAGGTTTCAAATCTAGTGGGATTTGACTGTTATTGCTAATTACCTTTTTTTTATTATCATGTTAAAAAGAACATGATGGAACTGTTTTGCCAAACAACTTTTTGTTTCCTCAAGTTGCTGTGACCCTGTGCATCATATCTGGGTGATAAAAATATTTTATTGTTTGGTAGAGCTTTATTAAGGCTTCAGAAATATTATGTGATTGTCCAGATGGAAGAATTCATTTCTGAAATTTCAAGTGACATCATAATAGTAGCATATATAAGTTCTTGTAATATTTGTTGTTAAATACAGTTGTCTTATGAAATTAGACAGCAATCAAAATATGATGTAAAAGTCCTCCTTCAGTTATGATACAGAATATCACTGGTAATTATTTTCCATACAGAACAAAGAAGATGAGTTCTTCTCCCTGTTTCCAGATGGCAAAGATAGAAGGTAATTGTAATGGTGTGACAGCTACAGCACATATAAAAGAGTAATAGTAAACAAGCCATATTTTATGAAAGCATCGCTACAGTGATTTAAAGGTAAAGGAGCCTTTGAGAAACTAATGACTGATAATTGTCAGGTATTTTTATTGACTAACTATCTACAAAACACATTGTAAGGACTTAGAAATATATTATATGATCTATAACCTCTAGAAAGATTAAGTATTTTGACATGTAAAGGGAAAAAAAAGACAGAAGCAAATTACCTTCAATTTTGTGTCATATGGGACAGAAGTAGATGTGCAGGTTCATATTTTGTTGGATTTTGGGGGATGGTAGGAGACTTGATCTGGCATATTCTGACCAGGAAAAATGATAACTGAATATCACAGTGTCTAGACCTCTACACAGTATGGTGTACCCATTTATGCAAGAAACCTGCAGTTGGTTTCTTAGTTTTCTGCAAGATCTATCTCTTGTTATTTAATGCAAAATTGCATTGTCTTCCCTCTTTGTACATCTCCATAATACTTCAGTAACATGGCTTCTGGCTTCTAAAGATAAAAAAATATATACTGCTCAGCAGCATACAGCTCAGAAGGTGCAATTAGACTAGCTCCATTAGCTTTTGTAGCAGCTGAGTATCTAGCCCAAGTTATCTATTATCTTCATCAAGCTATAAATTACTTTGGACCCATATATTTACACTAGTGATAAGGGTGTTGCATAGATGTAAAAAAGCTCTGCCTGCAGCTTCCATTTCACTTCAACCCTCACCATGTAAAGTCACAGGCATTCTTAATAGGAATGTTTGCCCCAGGTCTTCCAGGCTCATGCTAGTTTTTGGATGTTAAATGGAGTAAAGCACAGCAGCAATTCAATGTATCCTTTACAGTGATCACCCATCTCCCCAGTTATTATCATCTCTCTGTGCTAAGGAAGTTCCCCATTGCCCAGATCACATAGCAGACAAGGAAGAAAAGGACACTCCATTACTCAGGTCTCCCAAGACAAGAGAAAGATGGCCTGAAAATATCATCCTAGCCTTCCAAAAATGTTCTAATCATTTTCCTCCATAGAAACTGAACCAGTAGTGACAACTGCCTGTTTATTTTCTTACTTAACAGGCATAGGTCTTCTCAGACAGAGGCAAGTCAGGAACATTTGGAGAACTTCAGAAAGTCTCTGGGAATGAAGGAAGCTGTTCCACAAGAGAAAGATTTTCATTGAGAAGCAAGAGAAGGACAGGACAAGATAGAAGAGATCAGAGAATCACAATTTCTCAGAGATTAGAGGAAAAAGAGCAGGCAAGAAAAGGGGTACAATGATAGAGTGAGGTTTTCCTACACAAGTGGACAAGCAGACGCACCAGTAGCCAATAGAAGTGGTGAAGAGTTGTGTCCCAGATGGAAAGCAAGTTCAATTAACATGACTTCTTGTCTGCTATTTCTTTCTCTTTCCTCCCTCACTGCATCTGCCCCCAGGATGACTAATCCCAATTTACAGGCTGCAGGGAGTGTGACCGACTGAAAACTCTTTACTTGAACACTTATAGCTCCTTCTTGCCTGGTTCTGAAAATGACAAGGCGTTGATCCCAACAACTTCTTGATCCTAACAACTAAACACGGAATGGTGCCAGAATATTCCTTTCTCCAGGACCCCTTAATAGCCACCTGAAGACTGGTTAAAGAATCAAAGAAATTAGTAAGGAAAGCAAGACCAGGGGCTGTTCTCTGACCCTGAGGCCAAGTAGCATAGACAGGAGATACGTACGTTGTGCCTGGGTCTCCCCTGTGCCCCATGCATTTTTCCTGTGGTGATAAATCTTGAATAATTTTTAATTACTCTTTTTTCAGTTCAAAGTGCATGAAATCACATGTAAGAATGTTGACATCTAAGGAGGATGTAATAGGAATCTACGAAACCATGAGTGAAATAAAGAGTGTGGATAGTCATCCTTTCTGACAGTACAAGAAATAGTGGCCATCAAATGAAGGGAGCTGTACCCAGATTCAGAACAGACAAAAATAAAGTATTAAATCCGTGTAATTCCTTGACAAAATTAGGTTTTGGGGTGCCGAATATTCACACTGACTCATGAGGAGACTGGGTTTCAACCTGTAAAAGAGTTACCAAATATTTTTATGTATATTCAGCACAGAAAGTTCTCTGAACTGAAGAAAGCTGGACACTGGGAGTGTGTTGGGCTGCAGATAGACAATTACATGTGTGTGTCTTCTTTTAACACTTCCTTTATGCTCCTGTTACAACTGTGTCCTTGTTGATTTTCCCCTTAAAGTCAGGCATCAGTCCATTCCTGGGAGCAACAGAAAAATGAGGAATATCCAAATGATTATGGCAGGTGATGAATGGAAAAAAAAAAAGGAGGAGCTGGAATGGGAGGGAAGGATGAAATGATCATAAACATAGAAAGATTGGAGGACATCGAGTAGAAGATCACAACAGCTCACCTTCTTCCCTGAAGGTCCAAGAAATTAATAGCTGTTGCCTGGGACTTCTCCACCCAGCAGGATGAGGCGAAGAAAGGATTCTTCTAGTCTCTAGTATCTCCCACATCTCCCAGCTCCCTCCTTTTCGTGGAATGGATGACCAGCTGGGCTACAACCAGGAAATGGTTAAAGAGAAGGTCCCATAACTTGACAGGTTCTCAGATATAGCAGGTATAAATACAAAGATCAGAGGAGAACTGGATATTCTACTGTCATCTTACAAATATTTAGGCACTTGTTCTATCCTGTAATCCACTACCAGACTTCATAAACCATAGGGAAGGCAGGTTAACAAACTTTTCTGAATAAGAGTAGAAGTTTCATCATCAATATCTGTGTTGTTGTCTGTGGTGGTAAATTAGTTTTTCTGCAAAAAGGAAAACAAATTAGTGCTCCTAAAGAAATACATTGCCATTTACTCTCCCAGTATCCATTAGCAAGGGTTTTCTTTCAGCAAGACAGTTTCAAGCCTTGCACTGAAAAATGGTAGAAATGTGGGTCCCTGCAGTTTTGCCAATGCAATTAGATAACTCCATTGCCATGTGCCAAAACACCACTACATTTTTGAATTTTAGAGTTTTACCATTTGCAGCAACAGAACATTTTATTAGGTTTATTCATTTTCACCGTAACAACATGAACAGCTGATCTGCTTCTGCCAAACTGGGCAGCAAGTGCCAGTGTCAAGATATAGTTGGGAAGCTCAGTATGGCAACTGTCACATTCTAGTGAATGGGCAATGAATTCTCACAGCAGTGACCTGGCTCTGTAAGTCAGAGGAGCCTTGCACAGTGGTGCAGTTTGCTATTCCCGTTGTCATTTTGAAGTCTGTAGCCATTGATAGGTATTTTTTCCCTGAGCCTCGCACACTAAAAGAGGAAGTGAAGAGATCCCAAAGAAAGTCCCTTGTGACTCAGCACCTCCGGATTCTCTGCTTCCTCACTGTTCCTCTCTTTTCATTCTCTTGTTGGTGCAGCTGTAGCTGGGAAAGAAAATCTAAATGTAACTGCTGCTGCTGCAAAACTTGCAGCCAAAAACTATTGATTAGTGCAGCAATTGCAAAGTTGCAGCTGTCCAGATAAATATATCTAGCTATGCTCAAACCTAAGCACTACAGCAACAACAGATGGTTTTTCCCTAATTAGGGCTGCCATATTTCAAACTAGGATTTTCCAGAAGGAAATAGTTAGCTGTTACTGAGTGGCTATATGCCCAGAATTCCTGGACAAATAATAGAAGTGTTCAAAATCCTGAACGGTAAAACTTCCTTCTGGAAAAGTCAAAATGTCATGGAAAATATAGACATATGGTAACTTTATCTCAGATGGTGGCTTAGGAGTTTCAGAAAGACTCTGGCTATCCAGAAACAGATGGATCTGGGGCTTGAAGAGAGGAATTATGGGATTTTTAGGATTTGTCCCCAGATGTAAAACATAATGGCTTCTAGTTGGTTTGCAATAAATATAATGGCATTCATTTAATTGAGCATAAAGCCTGGAAAAAACATGAATGAGTTTGGGATACTATTCACAGTATTTAATGCTTAATATGGAAGAAGTCTCACTGTGGGAAGTGATTAATTATTGGGTAGGATTTATCCCTTCTGATGTTAGCCATCTAAAAACTACGTCTCTAGTCACAGTTGGTCCCTTTCTACTTGACATTCAAGGCAAAGGAATTTTCCTTAAGATGGAGATCCACTCTGTTCTAAAATAGGTGTCTGAAACAGGAGACAGAAATTTCTCCACTCTCTTTTTAGGAGTGGTTTATACCTGACAATTCATACAATGGAATAATGTTAATTTTTCTCACTCACGAGTAATCCCCCTCGTCTAGACAAATCTTTGTATTTTTGACTGCTATGCTGTTCAGTTCAATGATCAAAGTACATAGACATATGTCAAACATAGCTTCCAAAATCAATTTGCTTTCCATTTCTGGCAGTGAAGATAAGAATTACCACACTCATATCATATGTTAACACTCATTACTCTTCTTTTAAATAACACCTAAATTTCAAGAACAAAAGAGAAACAGGAAAACTGACCTTTCGAATAGAGGATAACAGTTAACTGTGTATGGAAAAATAGTCTCCATCACTGACATGAAGTTTCACTTCCTCATAATAGTATCTTAGTGAAATAAGAGGTGACTGCATTAACACCATCTGTTGGACTGAGAAAGAGGTTGAACCATCATCACATATATGACAATATGCAGGGAATCTAATTTTTGCAAATTATCTGATTTTCTTTTATGTGTCTAAATTTGATCATACTTTTCTGTGGTTATGATAACATCAGATAAGATTTCACCCTGTAACAGTTCGCCTATCTTACTCATAATAGTTGTAATTCTCTTCTTCTTCTCCTCTCCTCTCCTCTCCTCTCCTCTCCTCTTCTCTTCTCTTCTCTTCTCTTCTCTTCTCTTCTCTTCTCTTCTCTTCTCTTCTCTTCTCTTCT
>VYZW01011248.1:3635-49938 GCA_013401315.1 Balaeniceps rex
TTCCAGCAGACACAGCCAGTTCCAGCCATCTTCAACAGACCCAGCAGAGGGTACAGATGAAACCATCAGCCAAGCTGGCAGTGCCTCTTTGAAAATGTATTTAAGACAGGGCAGAAAATGCCAGTCAAAGAAAGGAGGAGGGAACAAAAAGAGTGAGAAACAGCTGAGGGAACACCAAGGTGAGAGGAGGAGTAGGATGAGGTGCTCCATAGAGGAGCAGACGTTCCCAGAGGGACTGCAGTCCAAGGAGGATCCACACCAGAGCAGAGGAAAAGAGAAAGAAGGAGTGGTAGAGTTAAACCACTAAGTCTTGACTGCAACCTACACCACTTGTTACCTTACTGAAGTGACTGAGTGTAACCTGCAGCCTGTACATGACCTCCTTGTTTTTATTTTGACCCATGAGTCTTCTTGCTCGCTCTTTCTTTCTATTTTTTCCAGTCCTGCTGGGTGATAGGGGGTGGGGATGACCAGATGGGTGGGAGGTTGGCAGCCAGATGAGGCCAACCCACCACAACATGTCATTGTTCATGCCATAGTGAGTAACCACAAGACTTACTTTTGATTTGTAAATTGTTTTGCTTTAAATTTTCTTAAGGTAATTCCCACGTCACATTCTGTAACCCCCAGCAGCAATTCCTTATGTGCTCTGGCATTATCACAATAAAGAGTACTGCTTGCTTTTTTGCTTGAAATTTTGAGGTAACAAAAAGTAGCCTTAAAAATACTCATACAAATATCACGCATGCCCAAGAAACAGAGAGAACATAATCATGGTCCCTTTCTGTAACTTCTGTTGTGCCAGCCTACAACTCTGTCAGCAGGTGGAGACAGATGTGAAATCAACATATAAATACTTAGAATTTGGCCTTTGCTCCTTGATCTTTTCTCTTTCCCCAAGGGGAAACAGCACTTGATTGTTTTGATCCCCTCTTGTGAGCAATGAAAAGAAAAAGAAAAGCCAGAAGATAAAATGCAAAATTTAAGTAAAATATCTTAAATACTTTCCTTCCCTACACATATAATCATTTCTAGGTAGGGAAGATGGTTCATTTCCCTGAAAGACAGCAGTAACTTTGGGATATTTGTTGGTTGTGTCCCAAGACCTTTGAGAAATAGGCTCGAGAGTAGCCTTCTGAGGTCCTGGAGCATGGAATCGATCAAGAAACTGTTACAAATATTTTTTGTTGTTGCCCCTCTTTCCAATAAAACAGAAAGTTTTGTTGAAAACTGAAGGGGCAGAATGTGATTTTGAAGATGTGAACTGATAAAGCCAAGCTGTTATCTTTTTTTTTTTTCTCCCCCTTCTTTTTCCTTTCTAAGGCTGCTACAGATAAAAAGTTATAGAAAAGTAAACAATTTTTCCAGACATTAGAACAACAGGTAGGGATGCAATATGTAGGCCATATCAGTATTAAGAAGCAATGCTTAACAAAATAGAAAATAGCTTAAAGAACATTTTAACCACAAGTCAAATAACAAATAGAGAGAACTAATGATAAGGGTTGACTAACAAGTCACAAGTTTACAGAAAGAAAGAACAAAAGGGAAAGAGAGAGGGTAAAAGAAGTATAGGACTATAGCTCTATAGTTAACGATCATCATCCAACTTACGTAAAATTGGCCAAACTTTGCTTGGAAAATGTTTAGTAAACTCCAAGTATAATATAGATTAAGATGTCTAACAGAATCAAGGCAAGAAAAATACAGGAATAAAAGCTCAACAAATGATCGCATACAACACTGAAATCATATCAACACAAATCCTAACAATGTAATGGTGTGGATGAATCTAGTGTTAATAGACATCGTAAGACCTGCAATACATGAGTGGAAGGGAAAGTGATGACAATATGAATTCGTCATGTTGCTAAATGAGGGAAATTAGTGTAAAAGAAGTGGAGATAGTGGTGATGACTCAAAAGAAGCCTTCAAGACAGTATGTAACAAGTGCTACCATTTCTTGCCTGCTTGATTCTCCCCAGAGTAGACTGTAGCAATGCAGATGCTAGTTGCTTGCATGGTTTGTTGCTTGTATGTATCCTTCACCTCTCTCTGATCGGAAGCGTGCTCTGGTGCTCTGACTGGCAGAAGACGTTTTTAACTACTTGATGTATTAAAAGGGGTGTCTCTATGACTTGGACCCTCAATTTCACATCAGCTTCACAGTGAAACTACTTCAGAATGACAAATCTCAACCTCTTAAATGGGAAGAGCCTGTTTCATTAGTATGTTGAACATAAACAACAGAGTATATTAAAGGAACTAAAGTGTGCGTAAGAAGTGGACTGTATATTTTCCTCAGGCTACCAATAAAACAAACTTTTACTTTGTCAGATGTATCAGTCACATACATGGTGCACCTAGAGTTCTAACTGGTTGATAGAAAAGCCTCTTGAGCAACATCTGGTAGGTATAACATTACCATAAGATGACATGGAGGCATATGTGTAAGTGTATGTAATAGAAAAAATGAAAATAAATCTCTTCACAAAAACCCTCTGACCTCATATTCTAAATAGATTCCTAACTACTTCTGAGGAGCTTTTCCATGTGCTGTTCTCCAAGAGCCACTCTGTGTAATTTTGTTACAGCTACCTTTGCAGACATCATCAAAGTCCTAGATAATATTTAAAAGAATTTCCTTCAGAAAAGATATTATCAAATAGAAAGACTGCTTCAAATTCTTTGGTCCAGTTTCTTACAGTATTTCACATCGATGAGCAAACCAGTACCCACAAGTAACCCTTTCCTTGGCTGTACTACCATATCTAATCTATCTATGGCCACCACTGCCACAGTTGCAGGGACCATTATGGGAGATACCATACATGCTAGCAAAGCTTTTTGTTACAATAGTTATAACCTGTCCATAAACTGTATTTTTTTAAAAAAAGGTTTTTCCATTTATAAGTAAAATCAGTTATTTACAAGACATGGTTTTCTTCTCCATATTCCTAGAACTTCATAGTGTAGACTCTGTCACTAAGGCACAGTCTGAAGCTGTACAAATGGGCTGAGCTCTACAGATTGAGATGTGCTCCTAAACCCATCATTAGGTATAAGGTATGAGATCTTGCCCTCTACTGCCATCATGTTATCAAGCTCTTCACCTTAGCCAGGCTTAACAAAATGCACAGGTTCAGAACACTTCTAAATATCAGATTGTTTAAGCTAAGTCTCTAGATACAGACTATGTAAACCTCAGTAATATTGTTTAGAAAACAGATGTAATTTTAGTTTCTATATTTATTTTCTCAAAGCAATGCTCGAAGTGTGATAGTATGCAATGGTTCCTCTATCTCAACACTGTTTACATCAGCCAGCACTTAGTGCTGTCATAGGCAAAAGAAATACAGTCAAAATGCCAGGAGCAGCTGCTGTGTTGGGGACAGATAAGGTAGAGCTGAACAGTGAAGTTATTCCCACTGAAATCTTGCAGAAGCTGTGGAACAAGCTGGGTCCTGAGCTACTGCCTTCCCAAGAACTAGTTGCTTCTCAGAGCAATGAGAAAATTTGCTTCATAGCAGCTGCAGGAACTGAGCAGAAGCAGGTTGCTGCTGACTGGCTTCATGCTGTGTGGGACACAGGCTTCCAGTGAATTCTTGCAGCCATGGGAACTGTTGTCTCCTACATAAGGGGACTCTGTCTGCTCCCTCCTCTGACAGAACATATTCATAGGTAGGACCCTAGACTCTGGAGTTGCCAGATGCTCTTCCTTCACTGGACAATAAAAGGAGCAATGAGAGCTCCAATTCCCAGAAACCAAGCTGAAAGAAAATTATTAGTTATAATGCCAGGAATAAAGAAAATTTCTTCCCAGTCTAGAGGGGACTAGAGCAAAACCAGTTCAGCAAAACTTTGGTCTACATTGTATACAAAAAGCACTGTAACTTTGTAGGAAAAGGAATGGGTTTGGGTTGGGTTTTATTCAGCCAATAATGGCAGCACTTCCTTCAAAGGAATGGGGGTGCCATTGGCTAATGATTATTGAAAGCATCATCTGCACTGAAACAGAAAAAGCTCCTAATAAACATCCATCAAAAGGTAATGGTCTGCATTATTAAAGTGAAAGCTACATAGGATGTTTGGTAGCAATCATTAATTTTTGATATAACAAAACATATATCAACAAACTGAGATTTTCAGCATACTCAGCTTCATTAAAAATATGATCCATCCTTTTCTCTGTCCCCTCCCTGTAACACATTTAGTGATGGGAAGGATATTCAAATACCAAAGCTAATCTAAAAAGCAGGGCTTAGGCTGGAAGTGTCTGAAAGTTCTGATATTTTGATGGATGCCATCTAAAAAAAACCCACCACCAAACAACCCACCACCACCACCAAACAAACCACAAACAAGACACCTCTTTCTATTCACTGGCAATGTGATAAGTAGTCTCAGCACAGAATTCAAGGGTTGGCCAACCCCCAGGACTCAAACCAGTCCTCATTTCTCCTGTCCCATAGTCCTATTACTCAGGGATGTCAGTGGTGGGGCCATGTAACGCAACTTAAACAGTCATTTCCCATGTTTCTGTAAATAAGAATCATTCTCCAGCACTTCTGACATTCTGCCTTTAAAAATTTTTCCTTTAGATGAGACATTTTTTAGAAAATTTGAACTTTATGCAATTCTCTCTTTACTAATCATGTTCTCACATAGGATTTCAGTAAGTATATCAGAGAAATCAACAGAAATCAGGAGTTAAGAGTCTTCCTGCAAGATTTTTTACTCAGAACAGTAACTCCTTTGAAAGGAAAAGGAAACTACTCCACTGTTCATTCCACAAGTGAGTATGGGTTCAAATCCACCCTCAGGAGCACTTTTGAATCTTATTAAAATTAGAAGAATGGCTCAAGTTTGCATACAGAAAATGACCCTGCTGCTTTTTAAAGTATACAATAGGGAAGTACAGCCAACAAGAATGGAAATGACATTCTTTTAACAAGCTGATTATTTAATACAAAGCCTCCTTGGGCAAAAAAAGCAAGGCACTGCCAAACCTACGTAACTGAAATTTCACCAGGGTTTAACACCATATAGGCTATTTTTCTTGGGGGTTTTGTTTTTGGTTCTGGGTTTTTTTAATCTGTAAGACAGCCCTCTCAAAGCTGGAAAAATGTTGCAAAAGAAGCATTCACTCAGACTCCAAATGGCTGTTCAAATTTAGCATTTTTGACTGCCTGGTATTTATGAGTTTCCATCAATGCCTATAAACTCTCACATACCCTCATCTCTCACATATACTTTTCAAATAATGCCTGTACTGATAAATGAGAAAGGGGACATGGGGTCCCTGAGAAGGAACCGGGGAAATGAGGAGAGGTATGAGAACAAGATATTTCACTATTTGTCACATGACCATTTATGCTCTCTTTGAAGGTCTCATTCTTCCAAACAAGAAGCAAGACAAATGTAAGACATAGATATGCAATCCTACAACACATAAAATGAGCGTCCTTCATAAAGTTCTTATTTATTAAATAGTTTTAGCATCATAGAATCATAGAATCAGAGTCATTTAGATTGGAAAAGACCTTCAAGATCATAAAGTCCAACTGTTAACTGAGCATTGCCAAGTCCACCACTGAACCATGTCCTTAAGTGCCACATCTACACATCTTTCAAATACCTCCAGGGATGGTGACTCAACCACTTCCCTGGGCAGCATGTTCCAATGCTTGACAACCCTTTCAGGGAAGAAATTTTTCCTAATATCCAATCTGAACGTTCCCTGGCACAACTTGAGGCCATTCCCTCTTGTCCTATCGCTTGTTACTTGGCAGAAGAGACCAACACCCACCTCGCTACAACCTCCTTTCAGGTTGTCCTAGAGAGCGATAAGGTCTCCCCTCAGCCTCCTCGTCTCCAGACTACACAACCGCAGGTCCCTCAGCTGCTCCTCATAAGACTTGTACTCTAGACCCTTCACCAACTTCGTTGCCCTCCTCTGGACATGCTCCAGCACCTCCATGTCTTTCTTGTACTGAGGGGCCCAAAACTCAGCCTCACCAGTGCTGAGTACAGGGGGATGATCACTTCCCTAGTCCTGCTGGCCACTCTATTTCTGATACAAGCCAAGATGCTGTTTGCCTTCTTGGCCACCTGGGCACAGTGCCGGCTCGTATTCAGCCAGCTGTCAACAAACACCCCCAGGTCCTTTTACGCCAGGCAACTTTCCAGCTACTCATCCCCAAGCCTGTAGTGTTGCATGGGGTTGTTGTGACTCAAGTGCAGGACCCAGCAATTAGCCTTGTTGAACCTCATACAATTGGCCTCTGCCCATCGATCCAGCCTGTCCAGATCCCTCTGCAGAGCCTTCCTACCCTCGAGCAGATCAACAGAACGGCCCAACTTGATGTCATCTGCAAACTTATTGAGGGTGCACTTGATTCCCTCATCCAGATCATTGATAAAGATATTAAACAGAACCATCCCCAATACTGAGCCCTGGGGAGCACCATTTGTGACCAGCCTCCAACTGGATTTAACTCCATTCACCACCACCCTTTGGGCCCGGCCACCCAGCCANATTAGCCTTGTTGAACCTCATACAATTGGCCTCTGCCCATCGATCCAGCCTGTCCAGATCCCTCTGCAGAGCCTTCCTACCCTCGAGCAGATCAACAGAACGGCCCAACTTGATGTCATCTGCAAACTTATTGAGGGTGCACTTGATTCCCTCATCCAGATCATTGATAAAGATATTAAACAGAACCATCCCCAATACTGAGCCCTGGGGAGCACCATTTGTGACCAGCCTCCAACTGGATTTAACTCCATTCACCACCACCCTTTGGGCCCGGCCACCCAGCCAGTTTTTTACTCAGCGAAAAGTACGCCCGTCCAAGCTATGAGCAGCCAGTTTCTCCAGGAAAATGCTGTCGGAAACGGTGTCAAAAGCTTTACTAAAGTCTAGGTAGACAACATCCACAGCCTTTCCCTCATCCACTAAGAGGGTCACCTTGTCATAGAAGGAGATCAGGTTAGTCAAGCAGGACCTGCCTTTCGTAAAGCCATGCTGACGGGGCCTGATCGCCTGGTTGTCCTGTACGTGCCATGTGATGGCACTCAAGATGATCTGCTCCATAACCTCCCCTGGCACCGAGGTCAGACTGACAGGCCTGTAGTTCCCCAGATCCTCCTTCTGGCCCTTCTTGTAGATGGGTGTCACATTTGCTAACCTCCAGTCAGCTGGGACCTCCCCGGTTAGCCAGGATGGTTGATAAAGGATTGAAAGGGGCTTGGTGAGCACTTCCGCCAGCTCCCTCAGTCCCCTTGTGTGGATCCCATCCAGCCCCATAGACTTGTGTGCGTCTAAGTGGTGTAGCAGGTCGCTAACCATTTCCCCTTGGATTACGGGGGCTTCATTCTGCTCCCCATCCCTGTCTTCCAGCTCAGCGGGCTGGGTACCCAGAGAACAACTTGTCTTACTATTAAAGACTGAGACAAAGAAGGCATTAAGTACCTCAGTGTCCTGGTTTCAGCTGGGATAGAGTTAATTTTCCTCCTAGTAGCTGGCATAGTGCTGTGTTTTGAATTTAGTATGAGAATAATGCTGATAACACACTGATGTTTTAGTTGTTGCTAAGCAGTGCTTACACTAGTCAAGGACTTTTTAGCTTCCCATGCTCTGCCAGGTGCACAAGAAGCTGGGAGGGGGCACGGCCAGGACAGCTGACCCAAACTGACCGAAGGGCAATTCCATACCATATGACATCATGCTCAGTATATAAACTGGGGGGAGTTGGCCGGGGGGGCAGCGATCACTGCTCGAGAACTGTCTGGGTATCGGTCAGCAGGTGGTGAGCAAGTGCATTGTGCATCACTCATTTTGTATATTATTATTATTATCCCTTCCTTTTCTGTCCTATTAAACTGTCTTTATCTCAACCCATGAATTTTGCTTTTTTTTTTCCCGATTCTCTCCCCCATTCCACTGGGGAGGCAGGGAGTGAGCTAATGGCTGTGTGGTGTTTACCTGCCTGCCAGGTTAAACCACAACACTCAACCTTTTCCTCATGCTTTGTCATTATGTTTTCCCCCACATCCAATAAAGGATGGAGATTCTCCTTATTTCTCCTTTTGTTGATAATGTTTTTATAGAAACATTTTTATTGTCTTTCACAGCAGTAACCAGATTAAGTTCTAGTTGGGGTTTGGCCCTTCTAATTTTCTCCTTGCATAACCTCACGACATCCTTGTAGTCCTCCAAAGCAATAAATATAAGCAGAAGTAGAGGTGGCTTTGCCTGACAATTCGGGCATAAGTAATAATGAGTCCTAATTATGGTAAAATTTCTAATTGCTACAAATACTGAGCAGGTGGCCATGGATATCACACACTGACTCCCAGTTTGAAAATATTTAAGATGTTTTCTAATCAAAATCTTCCTCAACTCTCTCCTCAGTTCCTAGTTGAAAGGCAAATCCTGTTAAAAGAATTATTTTAAAATTTGGCACAATTAGCATATAAACAATAGCAGATTTTTGTTTGTAGATAAACACTGCTTTTGTCCTCCAGCCACAGCCTGGGCTGGTCTATGCACCACTGAGGATGAGCCTTTGAGAACCAGCTCTTTGGAGGGCAGCTAGTGTATGCCAGCATTTGAAATGTAAGCAACTGCTAAGAGCAATTTGGTGGTAGGATCTCTCAACATCGGGCTCTCACAGGTTGTTTACAATCTTCTCAGCCATCCCCACCCTAGATCTGCTCCTGAAGTAAGTGTGTGTGTTACTTACCACAAAGCACAAACATTATAGCTGACTTATTTCTCATAAGCCAGAAGAAATTATTTTTCCATAAAATGAAGTCTACAAATCTATTTTCTTCTAAGTCTGAAGATACTTAATTACTTCCTAAGGTTGAGACTCTGATTCATGGCAATGTTCACCATGCTGGAAAGCTGGGGGTCAGTTTCACTACTCCTGTGTGCAACATAGAGATCATAGTAATCCATAATCATTCACAATGGAGCTTTTTTCCCCCTCCTCAAAACTCTGAAGTTAAATGCTGACCATTAACTAAAAATTACTGAAAACATTATTTCCAAGATGTCAGCTGAGAGGCTGGTGTCGCTTGCCCAAAGCAAACCACAGTTTCTCTTCTGTTTCATAGAGCAAATAGTAAATCACTGTGAGAATGGCAGGCAAGTCATCTTTGCTGACCATTAACAAAGGCTGTGCTAGAGTCTGAACAAAACAGATCAAAGGAAAAACACAGAAAGCCACTTGTGCAACAGCAGCAATGGACTTGACATTACAAGTGAGGCAGAAGGACAGAACTCAAGTTTATCCCTTACTTATAATTGTGGTGTAGCTGGATATCAGCACTGTCCCTGTGTGCACACTCAGTGCACTAAAGTCACTGAATCCCTGGAGGGAGTGGTCCAGGAACAACTCAGCACGTCCCCACATAGACAAGACACTCAACTGGCTTGAGACAATGGACTGGGCTGAGAAAATGTGACAGACCCAGCTCATTGCTGCCTTCACCACAAAGCATTTGACTAACTCTCGCAAGAGATCTTCAGGTAGGGATTTTAGACTGTCCTGAAAATTCCCCTCAGGCAGCTCCTACTGTGCCAAGACCAATTTTGTATTTAAAACAACCTGGTGCAGAACCAGGTGGTTCCTTCTGCAGAACTGACATGGATAAGATGCTTGTAAATAGTCAGTAGGAACTGTTCCCACAAATGCAGAAACAGTTTTGCAAATGGGAGTTGGAGATAATCCACTTCTATGATTCTGTGATAATCTCTAACGATGAACGATGCATGTGCTGTACTGCATGGAGTCTCACCTGCAACTCTCACAACACGAGACTCTGATTGCCACCCAGACAGCAATGACCATCCTGTTCAAGAGATTTGATTTCCCATGCAAGTATTATTTTATGCCAAGATCCCAATAAATTACCATTTTTAACAAATGCTCTGCCCGTGGTTGTCTGTGCAACACTAGTTTTGGTGTAGCCTAGACAAGGTGTGGTAGATGAAAACATTCCCAAAGAGACAAATGGCTCAAGCAGGTTAGGGAGCAGAACAGGCAGAAATCCTACTTCTGACAAAGTAACAAAACAAATGCTGACATTTGAGCAATAAATACAAAAGTATCAGCTCTTTCATGATTTGTTTTCACTCACTTGATTTGTTCATAGCACATTTGGATCTATTAGGAGAGAAATTTATCCTTTTGAAGATGACATTTAAAGGTCTTAAGCCTCGAGAATTACTTCCCCCACAATCAAGATATTTAGCACTGTTGCCATCTACTAGTGTCTTTTGGACGCTAGTGGCTTGGACTTTTTCTTTCTCTACCTACCTTTTGCTTTCCTCCCCAAACCTCTGTAGGAACTCAATTTCCATAGAAGCTTTAATTTTTGTTTAACATTGTTAATGTTTCATGATAATTGCTAGTTATTTTTTGTGTTACAATTAACTTCAGTGAAAACAAGGCATATAATGCATTAATGCCTCTTTTGGGAGATGGAAAAAATAACCGACTGATACGGCTAGTTCTTGAGAATGTTGCAAAAAGCATCAGCGTAAGGATCAAGCAAGTTCTGCCCTTTCAGCTCTAAATTATTCTCTATCATTTTTGGTGGATGATGTTTTTCTTATCGTAACTACCAGTAAATAAAGGCTTTTGTGCTGTTATGGAAGGGATCCAGCTCCCGATCTCCTCATCTACATGCTTTCATAGATGAGCTTTTAAACCCTGCAGGAATACTGTCACTTTGTACTATGGTAAAGGACAAAATCCTCAATGATTGTTTTTCTAACTTGGCTAGGCATTGGTAATTATGTTGTACACACTATAAACTAGCTAGTCTGTTCCTAAATTTTTGTCATATAAAGCTGCAGCTGCTAATCTGCAAAGAAAGACATTTCTTCCAATTTTCAGACCAGTGAGTAGTCTCTGGACCATGGAAACAAGCTCACAGTAGTATTACAAATGTTGTTTATCTGTTTGCACATGTAGAATCTTAAGCATCAATGTATGGAGGCTTCTCAAGCACAAAAGCTGTGATAAGATTTTGTTGAAATAAGTGCCATTGGCCTTTTAGCTGCTTTGAAATATTCAGGTTTGATTGTTTTTTAATCCTAAAGCAATTTCCCTTCCACAGAGAGAAGATGCAGAACTTCTGGCACTCTTTACTACCTTTTCTGTTCTCACCTATCAATGTAACCAGTATGAACCTAAATGATTTTGTGTAAAAAAATATCTTTGCCCAATGGAGAGAACTGGTTTTGACTAGCACAATGAAAAACTGTCTAAATATATTAGGAAACAAATGAAGAGGGAACCAACAGGGTTTTGCTGCAAATATTTCATACCTGCATCTAGATATATAGTATGTGCACATATATATACACACATAAGATAGATTTATACACTTTTTGAACATAGGCAATGTACTTGTTCATCCCTAATTGTAAATTATCTTCTCAGGGACTAAACAGATTTACATATTACTATTTATATGTTTTAAAGTTTCACCTCAGGCCAAAAGGAAAATTATTGTAAGAAATTGATCCACTTTAAGAAGCATGTATGATTTAACATGATTATATCACTGGATTTTATTACGTAAGCTGTTCTAAAGAGAACATACTAACAGATATCATAATATTCAATGGGAATAAAATAAATCTTTCATCAAAGCAGCCTTAGAAGGTCAGTTTATTCAGCCTACAGCAGTGCTGTACTACCATAGTAGCCAGAATGAAACAGGCAAGGAAGTTCTGACAAAGATTTGAGAAAGAACAAGCCAATTTTGATGAAACTAGGATAGAGAAAGAACACATTTATATTCTTTAAAGAGCTAGAAGTTTGTAATACCATAGAGTAATACAAAATTTTACAGTATCATCCATCTGTTGCATGAGCCTGTGATATGATAACTATCAAGAGTTTCAGGACATACTTTCAATATACAGTTACTTTCCCTCTGAGTTATTACTGACAAGAGTAACTGTTGAATCTGGGTGCAGAAAATTTAATTTGGCCTCTTGGTAGCATTTTATCAGAGTGGGGATCTCTTTGACAGTTCTACCAAAAAGACAGAAAAATAAAAGAAAAGTTTTCTGGTACCACTCACAGGCACACACAGAGGCCATACTATCACTTTCATACAATTTTAGTGCAGTGGCTGGACTGTAATAGCTTTTGGACACCTGTATGTTGTAGTGCAAGATGTAGTACATTATTGTTTGTGACACCCTCAAACACCAATTTACTAGGCTACAGATTGCTCTGAGCCCAATAAATCTTTACAAACCCATCTAGAGTGGCTGAGGAACACTTTCCTCCCCTGCTTTCTCCCTTCTCTTTGGTAGAGCTGGATTTTTTTTCTGCAACCATTCTCCCTCAGATTCTGTCAGCCTGGGGTATTGCATTTTTCTCTTGTGTAATGATGGAGAAAGGCCTAGAAAGCTGTTCCAGCTTGGTAACACAACAATTCACATTGAGAAGAGTCAGTTATTTATGTAGTTAAAAGGAAGAAAAAGAAAATGGTTATCTCATCAGCTAGGTATATTATTATTATCTTATTTTAACTGTTGTGAAAGCTGTAAAATAAAGCCAGTTCCTAGGGAGAGTTGGCTTTTATTCTCACTTTGTTTCTACATGCAAAAGACTATTGCAAGCAGTTGGAGCTCCACCTATCTCTAAGTGGGAGCTGCGTGCACTCTACAGTGTGTTATCTTTAAAGTCAGGTAAGATCAAGAGAGATGTTCTGGCTGTGTCTACACAGATACTCTCATCAAACAGCTCTCCAGCTAAATTTCAGTTTTCAGGCATCCTAAATTTGCATCTGCACTGCTGAGTTTATTGCACATTAAGCTCATCCATGCAGCAGGCAATTTTTTTAGGGCTAACAACAGTTTTCTGCTGTCAATACGCACAATGCTATACTAACCAAAGCTATCAACCCTGGGTTTAGGCAGAGGGGGAGGGGGGAGAGAAGAGAAAAAGAAAAGATAATCTCCATTGCTATGAGATTCTCTGCACTTCCTAATCACTCCAAGCAATTACTTTGTGCATTTTTGACTCACAGGTGCAGAAACTGTACCATTCCCTCCTCTTCATCACTATGTATGTTTGATTATTTTTATACTGCTTTCCCAGAAGTTATTGACAACATGCTGACAGTGGGGAATACACAACACCTCACACAGACACTCTGGGAGCACATGTACGAGAACACATTTTCCATGTTGCTCTCAGTGAATTTACAGCCTAATGTACTGAGAACAAACAGCAATCTGCCACTCAGCATCAGGGACCTCAAGATCCACCCTTGAAAGAAATGTCTTAAAAGCAGATAACTTCTGTAATTTTAGGTTCTGCTTCAAGCAGGCAAATAATGAGAACAAGCTGGCAATAGCTGTGCAGAGACAGAAAGAAGCAGATAAACTACAGAAACCCTCTGGAGGCAAAGTTCAGAGTCTGGTTCATTTACAAGGCTGTGGAGGAAGGCAAGAGGTTGAGTTGTTTGTTTGGGGTTTTTTTTAAGTTTGTTTAGGTAAGTATGGCTTTCAGGACTGACTTGTACATCAAGGAAAAAACTTATATTAGGAAAAACTTCTTCACGGAAAGGGTTGTCAAGTATTGGAACAGGCTGCCCAGGGAAGTGGTCGAGTCACCATCCATGGAGGTATTTAAAAGACGGGTAGACGAGGTGCTTAGGGATATGGTTTAGTAGTGGATAGGTACAGTTGGACTTGATGATCTTAAAGGTCTTTTCCAACCAAATGATTCTATGATTCTATCAGTGGAATTAAAAAAACAAACAAACAATCAAACAAAAAAACCCACATTGAAAGCTGGTTCAATTGTCCAGGAAGGCAAAACCTCTCTGTGAACGCTAGAAAGCTGTCTCCTCACTGAACTTGGAACTGGTGGTACTAACAAAAGAATAGTTACTGTTCAAACTCATGAATCCCAGCCTTGCTTTATTCAACTGTTTCCAGCTCTAATCTCCCAAAATCAACATATCTCACCTGCTAAAATTAACCTCTCTCCTTTCTATGAGCACGTTAGCCGTGTTCACATGAATTAGTCTGCTGTAATTAGCCTGCAGACTCTTCTAGCCACAGTGAGACTTGATTTCTCTTTAGATGACAGAAAAAAGTTGGGTCCAAGAAGCTAAATTTTAAAGGTAAGTTTAAGAGACCACTTATGTTGAGGTAGGAGGCATTGATGCAGATTTCTCCTTGTCACTGTTTCATAGAATCATAGGTTGAGTTCCACCCAAATATGAGCAGCCAGTTCCAAGCCCAACTATAGCTAATTGTTCCTCTTCGGGGAAACTTCTTCAGAAGTTCAGTGTTGAAGCATTGGTAGAGACTAGTCCAAACTCCTGAGTTGTTTACAATGAGTAATTTGTCCACACAGCACAAGGAGGGATAGATATATAGTGAGAGGTAGAGAAATGTTTCCTATTTCTGCATCATGAAGAGGGGCAAAATGCTAAAAATGTTATGACTTCCTCCTTAGCATCTAATTATCTTCTTTTTTTATGAGAAATGAGACAGCAAAATTAAAATTAAAAGTAAAAAGGGTCATAAGACCTGGCATAACCAAGAATGTTTATCTGAAGTGCAATGGAAGCCTAAAAACTCCATAAATATTTACAGGAAAGGATGCTTTCATATGCACAGGAGTCACCTGTTAGAGGCTTAGAGAACTTTGGAGCCCAAATTGGGGATGTCTTAATTGACTTCCAGATGATAAGTAATGCCAGGGACTAGAGAATCTGAATTGTTCTTTAAGACAGAGATACCTAAAACCACCTTAATTTGGGAGCTGGCTGAAGTTCAGGCAGCACGAAACTGCCTTTAAGTACTCTTTAAGATCAAGCATAAGACATCAGTCTGTTGGTCAACACAGTTGAGGGGTTTTGCAACATGTAAAAAAAAAAAAATCAGTTGCCAACATTGTCAAACAGCAGTTATTGGGAGAGTGTGGTATTTCATCTGTATTGTTTTATAAGCACAAAAGAAAATGAAGAAAGGAAAGGAAAGTCAGTTATGAAATTACAAAGACTTTTTTTTTTTAAGAAGAGGGAGACATCAATGTCTTTTTATTTTCTTTCTTCTGCTGTGATTTTCCAACTCTTTGCCATTGCTGAACTCAGGTATCAATTTGTAACTCAAGCCCTGTGGGCTGAGTGATGGGTGCTCTGAACCCCTTCAGGCTAGGGCCAGCAGCAGATCTTTGTTCAGACTGTTCAAATTGATTTTTTTGAACACAAAGACTAGAAATGGAAGGCACATACTGTGCAGGGTAATCTAAGCAGAATGTATTGGGGAAAAAAAAGAATTCCTATCACGTATAAAATTCTGACATTTCAGTGTTTGTTTTTGCCCCAGATCTGAATGCAAAAGTTTAAATTTAGAGTTTTGTGGGATATGCAGATTCCTTATGTCCCCTCAAAGATTCATTTCAAAAAAAGAATCAGAGCATTTTCTTTCAAAACTGTCAGAACATTCTGAAGTGATATATATGTATGCTCTAGTTCATGATATAAAAGAGAAATATAAAAGGGATTTAAACATTATCAAAACAAAACACTTGAAGGCTTTTTGACTGAAAATTGTTAAAACGAAAAATGTTCATATTTCAAAGAAACTGCTTTTTTGGATAAAAAGTTTTTCCATTGAAAAATATTTGTCTAGTTCTACCTACAAGTCAGTGAGGGAGATTTGCTTTCTATCGTTAACCAAATCTGCAATTAGGCAGAGGCGAATTATCATTCTTTGGGCAGCCTTGGTTTTGTAATACATTCCATGCATACAGCACTTCTTACCTTAGGATCTCAAAACATTTTGCGCAGATGACAGACAGGAGCACACTGCACCTGTACCAACATGAAGTTTGTTTCAGCCTGTTTCACAGCTGGAGCCTCAATCCCCACTCAGCTGCATGGCGTACATGATGGTTCATACCCAGGTGTCTCTCCAGAGTGAATTGAACAGTTCCCTTGTCAGGAAATCCAGCCTAGTGCGTATTGTGGTTCTGCCCATCCATATAGGATGGACATAACCTTGGCAATCTTGTCTGCAATTTGAACCAAGCTGGGTCTGAGAGGAGTTGCCCAGGTGGCAAAATTGGGTAGAGGCAGTCTGCTGCCAGCCTACTTCACACTTACTTGTATCCTATCTGTTACTTACAGCAGTGCTAGAGCTACAGTTTTACAGAACCTCTGTACTAATTTGAGTTTGAGTGACAAAAGAAGTGAAAAACAGTGGAAACATCGTGTTTCAGAAATCTTGAGGGCTGGGTAGGAGAGCATTCAAAAGGTCTCCTCTCACCTTTGAGATTTTCCACGCCTGCCTGCCCAGGAGGTGAGGCCCACAGGATGACATTGAAATATTTCTGAAGAAATGTTCCTTCCTTCTCTTCCTTTCTGTTGGGGAGAGTTAGAAAGGAAAGGAAGCAAGGAGCTATTTTTCCCACCCTTTTCTCAGAGAAGGAGGTTTTGCCTTGACTGCCCCATGGACTTTTTTTTCCTCTCACAGTTTAATCATTACTCTTTAATAAGCTTTTGACATTAAAATAACATCCAGGATCATTACTCTTTCTTGCTCCTGTCTAGAGCTGAAAGCCCTCATCACAAGGACGCACTCATTGTGGTGACAAGTGGAAGTCATTCTTCCGCTGTGGGATGACATCATATATTCCATAAAATATGTTAATTATAGTTTAATATCTGTCCCAATAAACATGCTATTGACTCTCCCCATAATCCATTGTCTTAGACCAGCCAAAAACATCCCTGCCTTTGCCTTCTGAGATCTGTAGCATAAGCTCTTGTGCAGTATCTCTTTATGAGATCATCAGATTTCATCCATATACTAGTCTACTGAATTGACATCAAACCAGACCACCCGTGATTTCAGGGATATATTAGAGCAATGTACAATATTGGAGTGATATTAGGGAGGTACAGAAGAGACTTTCACTACTGAAAATTAGTATTCCCTTCTTAGGTAGACCACAGCAGCCATAGGAAAAATGCAGATTGCACTTGCACTAGAAAATTTCATCATGACTAGTCTAAACTTAATCACAAAACCAAAACCCATCACTTTTATCTCTTCTAATCCTCTTCCACTGTCACATTCATGTGATTTTCCAAAATGACAAAGTTTGTCTGTAAGGCTGATGGAAAATTCATTGCAATTGAAGGTGTTTGGACCTACTGCAGTCCAGGCTGCTTATCTAGCACAAAATCCTTGCCGGTCCTACCTGCCAAGCTTTTGTCAAGTCCACTGTAGACATGGTGCTCCCTCCGCTCTATGGCCATAACACTGAGTGTGCCAGCTACTTCTACACAGTCAGCTGAATCCTCGTCTGGTCAGAAATCTTGGCCCTGCTGAAGCTGATGGCACTGACTCCGAGGAATTCGTTCTGCTGTTTCACCCCAGGTTTCTGTCACTCCCATTACAGCCTGCCACCTTCTTGTCACAATTGCTGCAAGCAACTGCTATGTGCTTGCCTACCTGGGTTTTATATTGTCACTCACCAAGAAGCTATGTTCAATGTTAGTTGTTAGGTTTTGATGCCTTCTGCCAAAAATAAAAGTAGTTTCTGTATGGATTAATTGGTGATAAACAATCTTCAGTCAGTGTATTTAATTGTCTGGAGGCTGCAAACCAATCTCTCTCAAAAAAGCTGCTTGAAACCAAATCAGCCTGAAAAGATCTTTTCCTTTAAATTACAGTGGTGCTCAGTCTTTCTCAGATATTGTAGCTCAAGTGAATTACTGGAAAGAATGGATACTGAGAACAAAAGAAAAATGATTGGCGAGAATAGAGGCTGATAGGATTGAAATAAAAACCTTCCAGTGGGGAGGCCTGAGCATAACTGCATGTCTTTGCATATTTCCCCAAGGAGGAAGGTAACAAATGGTTTTGGCAGGAGGGAGACATTTTAAGGCAGCAAAATAAAAGGGTCATGTATCAAACCAAATTGTGTTGGCTTTGAGATGTATTAAATCTTTACATGATCTTGTTTTCCTTTGCAAAGCTTTTTTTCTGTTTAAAGAAGCTGAAGATTTGACACTTGGGTTTCTTTGATAATAATTATACACTGCATATTTCTGCATTTCTGCCTATATGCATTGTATGTAAGATTATAACATCCCCACAAAAAGCAAACTTCAATTTAAGGAAACATTAAGGTTGCAAAGACTATAAAATCAAGCAAAATTATGAGATGCCAAAATTCTGATTGTTTGTACTTCCTTAATTGAATCTCCCCAAATAAAGCATAGGAAATGGCTTTTAATTGTACGCTCACACATACCCACAAACCTATAGTTTCTTTGTCTCATACAGCGAACAAAATGTTTTCCACCAATGGGTAGCTTCAGCATCTGGCTAAAATAACACGGAACAGGAATTTCTTTGAAGAGGCATCTAGTATCAGGCCCACTGCAGGAGTCAAACAAACTGATTTAAAAATGCAAAATTCATAAGAGGAGATAAAAAGAACAACTACACTGAGAATGCAGGAAAGAAGTGAAGTGAAACCATGAAAGAATAGAGAAAAAGGACAGAAAGGGGAGGAAACAAAGCCTGTGGTAGGTTGTGTTAGAGAGAACTATTTGTTCACCCGTGGGAATTAAGTGGGATTCAAAAAGCTGAAAAATGGTCAACTGCTTAAGGGCTGGAAAGAATCCTGGAATTGGCAAAAAAAGAAATAGAGTCTCTCAAAAAAATAATTTTTTCACATCTGCAATTTTCACTTGCCCTTGTTTTGTCGAAGCAACATCAGGTGGCTACCCAGTATAAATCCTGAAGCATTTCCCTCATGTTTAAAGTCTCCAGTTTAGACAAACAACCTAGCGATCATGCAGTTCCCTATCTTTCCCCTTTTAAAATCTGCTGACAGTGTATATTAAGGCAGCAACTTTTCACTGCTCTTGAATAAATCTGTGACACTTTTTCATTCGTTGTTCAAACTTCAGTTTCCTACAGTCATGCAGAGTAATGTAAATCTCCTCTTGCCAGCTCATTTAAGAAAGGCTCTGGAGGGGAAAAAAAAATAATCCTTCACAAAAAGTAATATTCCATAAGGATTCCAAACAGAAGGAAAAAAACCAAACCAAACCAAAAAAAAAAAACCCAAAACAATTTTGTATCCTGAGGCCCAGTTTTTCTGGAACATATATAAAGACTTTTTTGCACCTCATGACAGATGATTCAGGACCCCTATATTCCAGTCTTATTTAAATAAAGGAACAAGATACCCAGCAACAGTCTGAAATATCACCCAGACCTTGATACGTGTGAGCAGCGTACAGCCTGCTTTATGTATTTAAAGCATTTTCTACTACCAGAGTTCATTATTCTTAATGAATATAAGACTCCAACAGTCAGTGATAGGAAAACCACAGGGAATGAAATACTTTTAAGTGTGTATAGAGCAACTGTGTCTAATATCCTCATCAGACTTTCACACTGGAAGAGAACAACAACTACCATATGGACAAATAAGGACCAATCTTCGAGTCACCCTCTGTTCAATGGAAAATTATTTGCAGTAGGAAAGGCCCCCTCAGGATATCAGAAGGCTAAGCTGGCACTGTGTACATACATCCAATTCAGCCATGCACAAAGGAATTATTCTGACAACTGGCATGACAAGCCCAGCAAAACAAAACAATTAAGCTCTACAGTTGGGATCTCTCTCTGCAATGAGCACTAGCTGCAATACCATTGCTGGCTCAGCTGCAAGCCTTTGGCCCCTCCAGCTCACCGCTTCCCACTTCCCTTTCTTACACACTTACAGAAAGTGTCCCCATCCTCTCAGTCCCCTCTGGGGCACAGCAGTCTATTCATGGGAAGCTCTTGCCAGGACTTTCCAGAAGATTGGAACAGTTTACATTCATGTGCAAGATGTCCTGGGGAAAGAGGATTAGCGGTGAATGTTAAGCGACTAAAGGCACATGAAGATAAACTGGAGGCAGTGCCTAAACAGAAAGATGAGCTGAGTTAGCTGCTTGGTATTGTTTTCTGTCTTCCCTTGCATTTGGGAAAAAACAAAGAGAGAGCATGAGGCAAAATTTTTCATTTTAAACAAAGACTGATTTGAATCTGCCATTCCTGGCCAAGCTCTTTCATTACTGGTTATTTCCCTGGCTGAGGGTGACCTGGGTTCAAATCTCTCCTTTAGCCAAGGAAAAAAAAATCTCTTCTCACCCAGGTAAGTGTTTTGGTTCTGCAGTGAGGCTCTCACACTCCTTGACCTGGATGGTGTTTCATCTTACACAGAATAGTGACCATGCTTTGCATAAGCAAGAGAGAGTCCTAGTTGTTAGTCCACTCACCCAGGAAGGAGAAGATCAGTTATACTTATTATTCTCAAGAGATATAGTACTTAATATTGTAATTTTAAAAAGATAGAAAGCAAATCATTGTTAGGTCCACCATTTCAATCTAAATACAGGATTATCCCATGATATTCAACCACCAAGTGACGGAGAAAGAATACCTTTCAAGGCGATCCCTTAAAGATATTTCTCAGCCCTCTTTTATTTAGCTATGCCTTAGTTCCACAGCACAGCATGGCTCATGCCACATACTCATTTAACTTCTATTTCATTCAGGGAACAACATATTTTGATTTTGAATCATTTTTGTACAGCTTGGATGAATGTATTCAATAAATACCATTCAACCCTTAAATAAATACACAACATCCTTCTACTACTTCTGCAAAATAAACTAGCATACATTTAACTGGGTATAGTCTATTCATTATCCACAGCTAACAGCCTTCCCCTTCCCACCTTCCCACTTCAAAGGATGGATGCAGTGATCCTGTTTCTCTCCACATCTTAATTTCCCACCCATCCAGGATATCTCTCTACGCTAACAGCTATTGTGCCAGTTCCTCCATATAGAGATGATGACAGAAACACCCATTGTCCTGGTTTCAGCTGAGTTAGAGTTACTTTTCTTCCTAGTAGCTGGCATAGTGCTGTGTTTTGGATTTAGCATGAGAAGAATGCTGATAACACACTGATGTTTTAGTTGTTGCTAAGTAATGCTTAGACTAGTCAAGGACTTTCTTTTTCAGCTTCCCATGCTCTGCCAGGTGCACAAGAAGTTGGGAGGGGGCACAGCCCAAGATAGTTGATCCAAATTGACCAAAGGGCTATTCCATACCATATGACGTCATGCTCAGTATATAAACCGAGGGGAGTTAGCCGGGGGGCAGCGATCGCTGCTCGGGGACTGGCTGGGTGTCGGTCGGCGGGTGGTGAGCAGTTGCATCACTTGTTTTCTTTTCCCTGGGTTTTGTTTGTCTCTCTCGTTCTCCTTTTCATTACAATTATTATTATTATTATTATTATCATTATTATTATTATTACTATTATTATTATTTTATTTCAATTATTAAACTGTTCTTATCTCAACCCGTGGGTTTTCTTACTCTTGCCCTTCTGATTCTCTCCCCCATCCCACCGGGGAGGGGAAGGGTGAGCGAGCGGCTGCGTGGTGCTTAGTTGCCGACTGGGGCTAAACCACGACACCCATGCTTTTCAAAACATATCAGCACCTACTCTTCAGGCCTTCAGACATTCACTCATTGAGCAGTCTCCAAACACCTAAATAGCTCCCTTTCTCTCCAAAAATCCAACAGAAAGCCTCAGAAGCCAGGGAAACAGAATTAACCTCCCAGAATAGCAAATGAAATCACAACTCAATTAATATTGTTAAAAAGTAAAAGCATCAGTGACTGTAACAGCAAAAGTAGTAGGTAACTAGGGCCCAAGGCCAAACTGGTGCTACTACCCCTACTACAATATTAGTAGTATCTGTAATGGATTGCTCTTGAAAAAAGGCATTAAGGGTCTTGATATTGGGTAGGAAGACAACAAACAGTGCCTAGCACTACACAAACTTGTGCAACGATGATCTGGGATTGCTGATGGCGTTTGGGCAGGATAAGAGCAAACTGTTTGGATAGCCAGGAACCCAATAGGTCACAGTGACCCTAGCTATTTTGTTAATATGGAAACAGTACTTCAGAATTTTATCAATAGAATAACATAGCCCAAATATAGTGTGAGAGTATATATATGCGTGTGCGTGTGTATACATATATCATGTATTTTTTTCAATTTAGGAAACAAACCTAGAAACAGTAACAAGGATTAAGTAGGATTAAACAGGCCTGATTCAATGTCAGCCTAATCTGACAGTGAGGAGTATGGCCACAGGTCTGGAGGAAGAGACCATTCCAGTGCCCACAGCAGCTGTGGGATGGCAGCCCTGTAGCGCTATGTTGCATTTGGCTATGTTTGCTGGCAACAGAGCCATTGCCAAACCACCCTATGGCACAACTGATAAATCTCCCCTAGGATCTCTTGGCTGAGAAAGTCTTCAGTGTAGTGTGGTAACCCGAGCAGCTTTATAATATGTGGAAATCCTAAACCTGTGCATTCCCCTGTGATCTGGCACAGCAGCCTTCTTCTTGTAGCAGTGCAGCAAGTGCAGATGTGACAACCATATCCAGTGTACCAGCAGCCTCGTGCTGACATAGGGAATGGAAGCAGCAAGATAAAGAAATCTTTTCGATGGTGATGGCGGAATGTTGCACGTCCTTTTCTGTTGGTATTCTGATACCACAGGTCTGGTTGGAACTATACATAGATGTCCTTGAAAAGAGGATGAAATTCTACTGCTGTTCTTCCCCTTCTGATGATCAGTTCAATTTTTCACAACAAACTAAATAGGTACCATGCCCAGACATGGCCTAGGAAATGTACTCGGGGCTAAGAATGCATAAGAAAATGTGGAACAACATACCCATATTCAAAACCTTGCTCAAGATCATTTCAGAAGCCAAGGCTGAGCTCTGACTTGGCCATGGCACTGGTACTGAATATATTCTGATCATCCTCTCCCTGTCATATGAAAGATTAGTGCCATTTAGTTCTTGCATGCTTCCTCAGATTAAAAACAAGACTGCCAAATTAAGCCCTAATGCCAGCAGATGTAACTCCATTTGTGCCAGTGAAGTTTTAGTCACTTGCCCTACAGCTATGCTTGATACAATGAAGCTATGGGAGCTATGGGAGCTGACTGCAAAACATCATTTTACTCAGATAAAACTTTTTTGTGGAAGTCTGAGAATAACTATTGTCACACTGGTGGAGGCACAAAAGAGATTTCATGTTTTTGGTTATTTTCATAACTTTAAAACACTGGATTTAGGTAGAATCATGAGAAGTTTTATGATCCATATCAGTTTATGTTGAAACAACCTTTTAAATACTGCAGCTGTGAATATTCCTATGACCTAACTCCATCATGCAGTTCTTAGTTGTATGCTTGTGCCAGACCACATTCAATCCTATTAAATGGATTTTATTGTGGCAACTTTTTGTTTAAAAACTACAATTAATGTGATGAAGAAGCTGATTTTTTACTGTTTTCCTTATCTTTGTACCAGTCAAGGAATTTGCTTAGGGGAAAAAAAAAAAGGGAGGGAAAAAAAAGGAAAAAAATACCAAACCACACCACACATGCACAAAAGGGTTTTAGAGTTTATCTGAAAGAGAAGGAAGCCCTGGGGAATTAATTAAATACTTCTAGTTTATCTTCGCATCCTGATATGCTGTGGAAGGTGTTATACTGTCACTGCACTTTGACTAAGCAGAGTGCATTGAGAGTGTGCACTGGCCAGAGGAGGAATAATCCTTTTGCACTGATATGGTTAACATGTAAGCTAATCGTGATACATCAGTCAGCAACCTTGTTAAAATATCATTGTGCTATTGGCATTTTATTTGAAAGCCTGCTTCTTACTGAAAACAAACAAGAGATCAGCAAAGCTATAGAACAACATTTTTCCCTATTACCCTGGCACTTTGATTGCAATCTTCATTTGACATCTGGCCAAAATAATGTTTTAATTTACATTGCTACACTTGGGCTAGCAAATACTTTTTCTGACGCACAAACAAAAGGAGATATTAACAATTTTTCAGCAGTAACAGGATGCTTCCAAACTTTCAATGCAATTGTTCTTTCACTCACAGGCACTGAATTTATTTAACACAGACTCAAGAAACACTTCTTCTGCCAAAAGGAAATACTGATTTAAGAAATTGTCCTCTTGCTGCTCCAGTGCTTACTTTGTCTTTTTCTGCAGTTTAGTTCTTGTTTCACTTTTTATGATCATCTGGGAAAAATAATCTATCTAATTTCTTACCATTGCAGGGACATACAGTAGAAGTGACACATTCACTTTCCTCTGTTTTCTTCCTGGGGCTTATGACAGTTTTAGCTTTTGGTCTTCTACTATCATATGAAAAATAGTTACTGAGCGGTTTGTGGCCTGTGCAAATGGTGGAAGGTGGAGTGGATGTTCTGCAGATCTTTCTGAATGCAGTTTCTACTATATACTGCCTGTAAAAACAGGGAAATTGACTTAATAGCCCATCTGGCCAGCTGATCTTTTCCAGTACTATGCACCTATGATGTAAAAACCGAAGGCTTAGGATATAAGTTAAGAGTATACAATCTAACAAGAATTTGTATTCCAAACAGACAAACAAAAAAACTCATAGAGAAAAGCTCCAGATGAATCTAAAAGAAAACCTGCTTGAGAGAGAACACATGTTGCAGCACTTATTAGTTTGAACACAGCATTGTTATAAAGTGGTTATATGGCTCCCAGTTCAGAGCTGGCTTATGCCAGCCAGCTGACAGCACAGTATAACATGAAAGAGATCAAGAAGGTCAAATATACACACTAAAGCAAAAGATTTTGTCTTCTTTAGCTTGGAAAACAAAAGCTGAGTGAAAATATAATTGTGCCTTATAAATGTACTTGTTGAGATAATACTAGAAGGGCATAAGACTCATCTAAAAGTAAAGGACAAGGCTAGCACAAGAATAAATGACCAGTAAAGAGGTGTTTTCTGATCATTAGACCAGTCAGGTTTTGAAGTCATAACTGTACAGTGAGGACAAATACCTAAACTAATTTCAAGATAGAGCCAATCTGTTTATGAAAGATACTATATGAACTTCTTGTCTCTAATAGCAAGAAACAGGACTTGATGCATGCTGCAGTTTGCTTCTTATCCTGGGTCCTGTTCACTTCATCAAGCCTTCATATTTTAGTTGAGTATTATTTTCACAACAGTTCTGAGTCAGCGTTTCTGAAAATTTTGATTTATCCAGTCATCAGAAGGAAAAGACTTGAAATCACTGCTGACCTGTGATTTACCCCTACAATGAAAGACTTCAGATCCTGCTGGGGAACTCCTTGATCTCAAGACTCTCTCTTTTGAATGCATCACTTTCTTTTCATCCCCTTTCATCTTTTCATCTTAAACACCTACACTTTATTCATCCATATTTCAAAACCATCCTTACTCATTCTCTCTGCTGCACTATTAACTCCTAATTTTTAAGTTGCCAACAGAACATATGCAGTACTTGCCTTTCAACAAAAAAAATTACAAATTACAGTATAGAGATGATTAATACATAAACGGAATGCAGTGCATCTGTCAGAGCATCTTCTCTTGTAGGTAACAACCTGTCTAACATCTCTTTAAGGAATGTAGCTAGTTTCCAGAGGTCTAAAGTCAAATACATTGCCTTAGAAAGTAGCTTTAGAGCAAACCGCAGAGCTCTCTACTTGGTAATTTAAATGACTGACCATTCAATTTATGAGCATTCTCAGCAATAAAATTCAGCCTGAACTTAATAATAGCACATTTTATGTGACAACGATGACAATTACAATCTATAGTTACTGCTGTCGCCCTTTGGTCTAGGGAAAGATGACAGTATTAATTACACACACTGGCCATTTGTCAGACTTAACTTGGCAGGCGATTGAGCTCTGAACCATCTTCAGCTTGACTTCTACATTTTCCATTTTCTAATCCACTGGAACGAAGATAATTAGAACAGAGAAAAATGAGAGGCTTTCTTTTTCCTGACTTGTTTAAAGATGAACCAAACCTCTACCGCATGTTAGTGGCATATTCAGTAACACCACAGTCACATTAAGCCTGTGCCACTCCAGTTAAGAATCTGTCGGCATTTACTTCACAAAACCTATGCTGCAGAGGTACTGCATATCTCATTCATTTTAATTTGCTTTGGATGAAACGCAACATGAAAAGTCTCTCAGCCCATATGTAACTTCCACATAATTCTAACATTTCTTACTATTTCTGTCTGGAATTCTATTTTCCATGCTTGATGACATTTCTAGCCTTCTGGAGAAATTAAAATATATTTACTTCCTTTGATAATTGTAAAAAGCATTTCTCTAAACTCTTTGTCAGCTGAAAAGAAAATAATTTATTCCAATTTAAGAAAAAAACTATCTCTATTTAGGAGAATAGCTAAGTACTTCCTTGTTCTGTACTTAAGGATGCAATTCCATGTAAGGATTCAAGGTCAAATTCTAAAGTAGAGATGAATTTAAGTATATGCATTAACATTTTCTTGAGCTGGTATATCCATCTAAACAGTCCTTCCAAACAATCAGTTTCCCCAGTACTTACCTACCTGTGGAAAAGAAAAAAAACCCAGACATTTGTTGTTTTCCCCAATCAACCCATCTCTTCCCAAGTAGACATTTAAAAGGAAGAACTTCAAAGCATGAGACTTAAGTCAACAAATTTAGACCATTTTGGACTTACAATAAATGGCTAAAACAGAGAAATGAGAAGGAAGTAACACATTTCAAAGTTGAAAGACCTTCTTAAGAAATGGCTGTTCTTTGTCCCCTGAAGTGTGAACCAACTCCACCACGCTTCCTTCTGCCCAGACATGTGTTCCTGTCCTGTCTGTTGCACTAGCACTGATGTTCACCTAGCCTCACAGAAAGCAGGGAGGAACACTAGCAAAACATTTGAACCTTGTTCTCAGCCGCATGAAAAAGTTCATGAGCAGATGAGATATCTGCCAACACTGTCACAAGAGAAGAAATGCATCAAAAGAGAAGAAAAGATGTCCTGAGACCTCTTTAGGCTACTGTGGAATCAAACAAACTTGAAGTTTGGGGTGTTTCATAGGTAAAATCTACACTTAAAACTCTTCCCAGCAATATTCAGCAACGTTAAATGCTTTGGCACATCTTCATGGCAAGGTATTCCACATGCAAAAGTTTGCTCTTCGGGTCTACACACTGAATGACAATTCAAACATCAGTGCTAGAGATTTTGCCTGGTCATCATCTAAGCTTCTAATATTGCTGTTTCACAATTTCATGAGCAACTACTTAAAAAAAAAAAACAGCCCAATTTTAGAGATGGTAAAGGTTTCACAGTTATTCTCGGTACTTAAAGGTATAAATATGGCTTGAACTAGTAACGTTTAAAGAAATATTGTTTATGCTGAATAGATTGTTTTAAGTACATACATCAGTCTTAAGCATTCTATTATGAGCACTTTTTATTGTGGACTACATCTTTCTGAATTTGAAGATACAGGATCGCAATACCAGATGCCATTTAAAAATATCTCAAGGCCTTAATATTTGATCCATGCTGTATGTCTAAAAAGAATATTAAGTAAGTGTGTCAGGGGAATTGTCGAGGGGTGATAAACCAAAAAGTAATCATTAAAAGTGAATAAATCCAACGCTTGAGGCAGAACACTTTCAGAGCCATCAGATCCATAATTTCAAATACTCCTCAAATACCCACACTCAAATACCTACACTTAACAATCACACTGACTGGCAGAGCATTTTTAAGTACTTAATAACAGATGTGGTTGTAAATCAAATACACCAAAATTATTTCCTCCTGTTTAATTTAAATCCCCAATTACTGATGCTGCAGTCGTCTGCTGAAGCCGTTCCTCTCAGCTTTGGCCATGAACTAGCACTGCTCCACAGAGACACACAAAAAAGCCATGCCCATACAAACATGTGCATACAAACACTGCACAAAATTTCCCCGTAGGACAGACTGTGGCAACAAAAAACTGCTGAAACATGCCTTTTGCTGCACAGCCAAGAAAAATCGTAAAGCCCCAAAGTTATTGGCTTAGTGGTCATGCATGTGCTGGTTAACAACCCCTCAGCATCCACTGCAAGCAACACTTCCACAGAGATTTTGTAGAGTTTTTAAGGGTTCTGGAAAAGATCTTGTTAAAGTTATGTCACAAAGCAAAATGGATCTATGGGGAGATTTTCTTTCTCAGAGTGTATTTACACTTTTATTAGCATACTTTTGTGGGGATAAAAAAGCAAGATGTATAAATATAGATAAACATAGACAGGCAAACACACAAACACATATACTTGTTTGTTTGTACCATGCCACTAATAGTAACAGCAGCAATAATAATTACAATGGATTTAGAGTGAAGCTTTACTGTAGTTTGTACAATTTCCAGTGTTGCCTTACTGTCAACAGAAATGTCCTTTGAAGCTAGCAAAAGTTATGCCTTATTGAAGAACCCCGACAATATTTTAAAGCCTGGGTGTTGTGTTTTGTGTCTCTCAGAAAAGTGATCATATTCAGCTGCTAGCTGGAAAGGGCTTTTCAGACATGAGCAGCTGTCCAGTGTGTGTGGCTCCCCTGTGCTGCAGCTGCCTGTGGACAGCCCACGTCCCCTGGGCTCAGGCTGCCTCAGACCACACCTGACTGCTCAGATCTCAGAAAGGCAATGTGATATTCACACAATTCCCTTTTCCTGAAACAGAAAATTTTGCAATGAGGCAGTTTACATTCCTGCATAATCCTGATGAATGGATACCTTTACCTGTATTACATGTATTTAGAGGGGTTTCCAGGAGCTCTAGGTGTTTGGATAGCCATGCAGAGAATTATACCAATTTCTATTTACTTGCAGCTTTAATCCTGTCCATTAGTGGCTCAGCAAAATCCTTCACTTCCAATTTACTTTCAGATGCTTTGACTCTTTCTCTTCCTCCTTGATTTTCCTCTTTCCAGAGGAATAAATTGCAGCTGCTCCCTCTTGTCCTAAAGCAAATTGCTCAAAAGACAGGAGCTCACGTAAGAACAAGGAGCAATCTTCCTGCCAGCTGCAGTCTTCTAGGCTCATGCAATGCCCTCAGGTATACAAACTGCATCTACAAACCACTGTATCCATAGCATGACTGAGATATATCTTCTATATGTGGGATATCCTGATCTCTTCTACTTTATCCTCCTAAGCTGTATTTTCTGTTGCACTTTTGGCTAGAATGAAAAGTCTTTCTCTTATCGTTCTGCTCAGTGAGTGTTCAGTCAGTACCAGTTCACTTTGTAAAAAAATCTGCTTTCAAGTCCAGCACTACTGGATTTGTTTCAGGGTTCTTAACCTGCATTTAGCAGTCTTTGTAGTGATGTTAGCATTTTCTACCAGACATTATATTGAAGAGATTTGTGACTTGATATATGTTGAAATCTAGAATCTCATACAAATCCTTTGAACAACATCAGACAAAATTTGTGGGATTCTATGTTCAGCAAATACAAATTTAATACACACCATATTGTGTTTTAAACAGTATGTGCAATGTCAGAGAAAAGTGAATAAGTCAACATTTAAATGTACTCCTTGCAAGCATGTATACTTGTCTCCCTACCTCCTCTGACATCCAGATTTATTCAACATTTCCTTTACATTTGTTCATGCCCAGCTGACCTTTAGGTACTCTCTTAAGCAAACCGAGTATTTACCATTTTTTAGACTCATTATTGGCTCATTGTTCACAGTAAATAGACAGACTCACTTGTTCTTACAGGTTTCAGCACAAGTTCATGTAATACTTGAACAGAAATTAGGTCTCCTCTGTGAGCCCTCAGTTGTAGTGGTTCTTGTTTTATGTATTTATGCTTCTTATTCCAGTATTCCACAATATTTTCAGATATAACCTTTACCCAAGCATTAGCTCCCAGTTAATAATTCACAACAGTTCCACCAATCTCCACTGAAGGAGTACATTTTTCTCTATCAGCTTGTGCACTGTGCCTCTATATAGAATTGTTCTTCATTCCTGTTTGCATTGCCATCCTGATAAATACACATTAGGCACTGTCAGTGTGCTTGCTGGTTGTTCTATTTTAATTTTGCTGGTTCTGATTGCACACTCCTGCAAAACACTAATATACCTTGCTATTGTTATAATGTTTTCCAGTGGTGAACATATGTTTGGATCCTTTCTCATCTCATGCACCTGTTATAACTTTGTTGGCATTTGCTCTATAGTGTTTCTCTGATATATGTAGCTTCCTCACATCTTTCCACTTTCCAGTTTCCTGTTCACTTAGTCAATGTCTGTTGTAGCTGCCTCTTGCTTTCTAGAATTTTTAAGTGTTTTGTAATATTTTCATTTTCTCATGATTGATTTCTGCAGGTTCTGAGAGGATTTCCCAGATTCGATTTATTGTTTTAGATTTTTGATTCTAATCAAAATCAGATCTCTGATAATGAAATTTGCTTAAGTAGCATGATTTCATGCCTGATTCGCTAAGTTAACATCAGTCAAAAGCCTTCCAAAGGACTTTCCTTCCTTTTGCGGTTTCATTTGGAACCTGTATGTTTCAATTGCTTTGCTTTGCTTGAGAATACAGTATTCTTCACTCTGATTAATTCATCCTGGCTTAGATGCAGACTATTAAATACAGCTGTAGCTCCAGGTCCAGCAATAGTAGAAGAAATGCTAACTTCTAAATCTGCTTTCTCAAAGTGTCCATCTGCCTGCACCCAGATGTCACATCCTTACCTTATTCTTTTCCAGGACTCTGCTACATTGTTTCAGCTGAAGCTTTTTGCTGTTGTTGTTTTGGGTTTTGTTTGGTTGCTTGGTTGGTTTTTAAATGTTTCCACATCTCTTTTAGTTTGCTTTTGCTCACTTCTGGTCTTCACTTTGGATACTTACTCTTTCCCAAGTATTACCTCTGGTACTATGCAATTTTTATGATTTTTAAGAAGGAGACTTCAGCTTGACGTACAGTGTAAAAAGTTACGTACAACTGTCTGCCACATGCCACCGATTTAGGCAGGCTACTTGAGTGACCCTGACACACACCACCGCAGCCTGCTCTGCTTTTAAAAGGCGGTGACACATTCTCTTACAGTGACAGCCTAAAGTTAGTCTCTTCAGGATGTGATGGTTACCCAGAAACCTTGCCAAAGTCAGCAAGGCACAATTCAGCAACTTACTGAAGCTGCCTGAGTGTGAGCACTCCCTGAAACAGGTTTTAGGAGATATTGGTTGATCAAGCTAGGAAAGCAGGCCAAGAGAGTTCAGAGTTTCTTTTTAGGATCATTAAAAAAATTCTACAAGTTATGTCCTTCTCTTCTTTCACTGTAGAAAAAGTCCTCAGCTATGAATTGATATCCTAAGGAAGAAAATATAACATCTATCTTCTCAAGATACATTGTCTTAGGGATACTACTGTTCTTGGAACAACTTGTTGAGAAGAGGTGACAAATGAAGTAAAATGTGCCATATTAGACCTTTAATTTCTATTTTACCTTTGCATCTATAGTGTTTTATATTGTTAGTTGACAAGTCATAGAGATAAAGTAGCATAATTAGGCAATGATGACAGGTCTGTGATTGTTTTCTTCATAAATGAAGTGACAAAGGCATGGAACAACAGGTACTTTCACTAAAAAAATTGTCTTTCTGTTCAAGTTCTCTAGCAGATTTGAAAAACACTAAAAAGAAGAAAACATGTAAACATTATTTCATTTTAGGGAAAGCCTTGAGGTAAAAGCCTGGTGAAGAAGCCAAATAATTTTTCATTAATTCTCATTTCCAGCTTGTACAGAAAGAGTAGGGACATGAAGGGAAAGGAGTTGAACATTTGTATATCATTGATGGTAGACTTCAGAAAAGCTGGATCTAAAACAATGTAAGGTATAATTTGATTGTAAGCTGCACTTTGTCAGACAAAGCAGATGATGTTCAGACTTTAAGATTTCTCTGCGGTGAAAAGAAGAGATGGTTAAGTGGGTGAAGGTGATGTCCCAGAAGTGAAGGTCTGAAGGTCCTATGACTCATAGCTGCCCAATTTTCATATGCTCGTCATACGCACAGTTAACTTCAAATTCTGGTTTTTTCATACACTTTCTCCTGGGCATCTCTGAACCAACTCCACAATTTCATGAGCATTGAAACCAAACTTGGAGCTCTACAGTTACTACATCTTGTTCTACAACTGTGCTGACCACAGCCACTTTCACACCTTTTACGGTCTTTACTTAAAGAAGCATTGTCCAAAAACGATCCCAAGGTTCATAATTTTTGTCTTGGTGGTTAAAGATCATTTTATGGGAATCAGATGCCTAAATATCCTTTCAGACTATAGTAGCCTCCTACTAAAGATAATTTTAGATCTCTTAACTTTAATATTTACTTATTTCTAACTTCATATTGTTCAGTGACTTGTCATATGTTCATTTAGAAATATACAGCAGCATATTATTTATTCAAAAAGGTCAATAAGGACATGATTCAAAACCCACTGAATTCAAAGGAAAGTTTCCCACTTCTTTCAGTTGTGCAGTGGATCAGATACTGATCTACTTTGTTAGGTCTCACAAAAAAAAAAAAACAAAACAAACCCAACCCAACCCATTACGTTCACTTACAATAGCAAAAACATTGACTAGCAAGTACAATACAGTGAAGATCCAACAGCTTCCTGTTGCCAAAAGAGATTGTCGTCTCATTTGTAGCCAGGGCTCTTGAGAGCATGAGCATCAGGTGACAAAAGAAGCCTTGACAATACAGGCACAGGACAACTCTGGATGACCTGCAGGTGTAAACATAAAGCACAGATGTCTCTTGATGGTCACTATGGGAATGCAACCTTGAGAGCTGGGCACAGTCAGGTGAAGTAGTTTAACCATATCCAAGATGTGTGAAACCTCCCATACATGGTGAGAACAGAGAAGGGGGAACAGGAAGGTGCAGTCACGGCCCCAACAAGCCCAGGGACGATGGAGGAACAGAGCAAGGAATCACTCACACTTCGGCTCTCCCCATTATGGATGCCAAGCCTGATCTGCACCTCTGCCCTCCCGGAACAGGTCCCTCTTCCCCTTCCTCATTTGCCACCCGCCACATTTTTTCTGCTGCAGCAATTGTATGTAAAGTGCTTTCTTTTCCTATACGGTTGGATTAAGTAAATTGGAATTATAAAGAACAATACGTGCCTATCTGTCTTTTCTGCTCCAACCTTCTCACACAGCAAGGTGACTGACACCCCCGCAATGAGCCAGGGTGAACTCAGATGCCACATCTTCCTACCACCTCCTGCTCCCCTCCCTGCCCTCTTGTGTCCCTGCTCTCCCCTACAGCACCTTGCTCCCCTACCCTGTGTCAGCCCTGGCCTTACTTTGACTCCCTTGGGAGTGGGTTTCAGCTCACCACCTCAGCAATACAAGGACCGGCTTGAAGAACTGAATTAGCCCATCAAGGGCCAGGTGCATGCCTGCAGGAGTGCAAGAAAGAGGAATACCTGCCTGAGCAGGGGATGGACCAAAGGGGGGAAGCGATGAGGTGAGGAGGAACAGGACCACAACTCTCCGTTGCAAGCAGCTGTTAGATCAGCTCAGCCCTTTTCAGCCATCCCACCCCCAGTGACCGTTCTCAGCCCTGAATCCTCCTGAGAGCTTCCCAGCACTAAAAATATCATTCTTAGGGATTTTGTTGCAGCAATGAGTATTTTGTGGATTTGATATCCAATAAGAAGCCTATTTCTGTAACAGCAAACTTTTAGGCATCCATAAAGGAAGAATATTTTTCACCAAGTTTTTAAACCAATTATAATAAGAAATTTCAATTAGAAAGCTTTGATAAATTATTTAACAGATGACACAAATACAAATTAAGAGTTAAACTACTTTGAAGTTGTACTTTTAGCTAAGGTTTTTTCCTTTCAAAATAATGTATTGCTATTAGAATTGCTCCTATCATACCTCAAAAATACAAGCTATTTCAGCTGTATCTGTAATAATAGTCTCACATGGTATCACCCATAACACTCACTTAAAGGGGTTTTTTAAGGTTTTCATAACAGCTACCTAATTTACTGCTTAAATTTTGACCTCTGCTTTGTCACAAGCCTTGATCATTCAAATAGGCAAATCCTAACATTTCTCCCCGCCTTCCCTTTGTAGTCAGTGGGACTAAATTGCCATTGACTCCAAAAGGAACTGATTTTAAATATATATATATATGCACAGGCAATATTACTAGCATTACAAAATACTAGGCAGAGTACACTTGGCCTCATGAAATATTTCTAAGCCGGATCTTGACTATAACTACAATGCTCAGTTTCTCTAGCAAAACTCTCCATTTACTTGAGAACTGTAATCAGGTTCTCTATTCCGCAGGATTCACTCTTAGAGGCTCTCGCAGAAAAATATTAATTTTGATCTTTCTTAGTTGGGGGTTTTGTTTCAACATCTATGGACTGCACCAGACATAAAGATTTTTTGTTCCGTATAGAATGATAGTGATAAACATATCTACTGTCATAATATATAAAAATAATTATTTTACATCATTGCCTGTGCCAATGGGTATTGGATTTAATGACCCAGGATTTCTCTTTTCATCCAGTGATTACAACAGCAGTCTGAGAAAGACTCTCATATGATCTTGTGCAGATGGATATTACTAAAGGAATAAAAAAATATTTAAAAGGGACATTTCAATAAATCTGATTACATAGAATTGTTTTAATAGGTTGTCTCTGTGAAAAGTAGATCTAGAAATCCATTTTTAAAAGCATGGGTCCCCTAAGACTAGAGATCTATATACCTCTACAGACTAGCCACTAATCATTAAGAAATGCCTGGTCTGTTACATGGAGCAGAATATATCCTATTGGAAAGTATATACTGCAGCCTAATGTAATTAAACTTAATGGGTGATTTAGGTCCTAGTTGTGTCTTAAACGTGTGTCTTTTCTGGGGCAGACATGTTAATACATGTTGTCCTGGTTTCAGCTGGGATAGAGTTAATTTTCTTCCTAGTAGCTGGCGCAGTGCTGTGTTTTGGATTTAGGATGAGAATAATGCTGATAACACACTGATGTTTTAGTTGTTGCCAAATAGTGCTTATACTAAGTCAAGGACTTTTTCAGCTTCCCATGCTCTGCCAGGTGCACAAGAAGCTGGGAGGGGGCACAGCCAGGACAGCTGACCCAAACTGACCGAAGGGCTATTCCATACCATATGACGTCATGCTCAGTATATAAACTGGAGGGAGTTGGCCGGGGGGCAGCGATCGCTGCTCGGGGACTGGCTGGGTGTCGGTCAGCGGGTGGTGAGCAATTGCATTGTGCATCACTTGCTTTGTATATTCTTTTATCATTATTATTATTATTATTATTATTATTATTATTATTATTATTATTATTTTCTCTTCCTCTGCTATCCTATTAAACTGCCTTTACCTCAACCCACGGGTTTTACTTTTTTTTTCCAATTCTCTCCCCCATCTCACCGGGGCAGGGGGAGGGTGAGCGAGTGGCTGTGTGGTGCTTAGTTGCCAACTAGGGTTAAACCATGACACATGTCCTACAGATGATATAGTAGAAATATGCTGTTTATAAGGGAAAACAAAAAGGTAATTTCTTATCCTGAACTGATGGGCAGATGCGAGCTGTTTTCAAGCTGTTGTTTGCTAGGATTTTCAAAAACCATAAGGAATATAATGAGTCATTGCACTGGAATAGTAAATGCATAGTTGACAACAGCTGAAACTTCAAGGACCACAGACCTGCCCGAAGTGGGAGAAAAGGGTCTCAAACAAGAGGTTCCAACAGCATTCCACTACAAGAGCAGGATGTTCTACCTGGGGATAAAATTTTTGCTAGAATTGATCTAGCCAGTCTGTCTCACAGACTTCACCTTTCTGTAATACGTTACTAGTAAATTTGAGTATGCTTTCATAAAGCTAGCTACTCTACTTGTAACTTTTTCATCTGCTGCCCAACTGCCTATTCAGCATTCAGAATTAACAGAGGAGTCCCTATAAGACCCAGGAAAAAACCAAACAATTAATGACCTGGATGATTGGGCAGAGTGTGCTCTCAGTAAATTTACAGATGACACAAAACTGGAGGAGTGGCTGATACACCAGAGAGTTGTACTGCCTTCCAGAGGGACCTCAACAGGCTTGAGAAATGGGCCAACAGGAACCTTATAAAGTTCAACAACTGTAAGTGCAATGTCCTGCACCTGTGGAGGAACAACCCCAGGCACCAATATATGCTGGGGGCCCCCTAGCTGGAAAGCAGCTTGGCAGAAAAGGAGCTGCTGGTCCTGGTGGACACCAAGTTAACATGAGCCAGAAATGTGGCTTTGCGGTAAAGAAGGTGAATGGTATCCTGGGCTTCATTACGAGGCATGTTGCCAGCAGTTTGAGGGAGGTGATCCTTCTCCTCTGTTCAGCACTGATGTGTCCAGTTCTGGTCTCTCCAGTATAAGAGAGACTTGGACATACTCCAGTACAGCAAAGGGACTGGAGCATTTATCAAATGAGGAAAGGCTCAGAGAGCTGGGACTGTTTAGCCTAGAGAAAAGTGTCAGGGGATATCTCATCAATGTGTATACATGCCTGAAGGGAGGGTACAAAGAGGACGGAGCCAGGCTTTTTTCAGTGGTGCCCAGTGACAGGACCAGAGGCAACAGGCACAAACTGAAACACAGGAGATTCCCTATGAACATCAGAAAACACTTTTTCCCTGAGGGTGACCCAGCACTGGCACAGTTTGCCCAGAGAGGCTGTGGAGTCTCCATCCTTGGAGATATGCAAAAGCCGTCTGGACATGGTCCTGGGCCACCGTCTTTAGGTGGCCCTACTTGAGCAGCAGTGTTGAACCAAATGACCTCTAGAGGTCACTTCCAACCCCAACCCTTCTGCGATTCTGTGTGATGTAGGGACCAATTCAGAGATTAGGGAGGTTTCTTTCTCATGCAAAACCACTTTAATACAGGCTAATATGTTTAGAGACTGTAATGACTGGCAGGAACCACCAGCAATCAGTCTCATGGGTAAAGGTAGTAAAGACTAACTGGAAGTTGTGCTACTAAGCTATAGAGTAAATCAAACATTGCTGTTGCATGAGCTTTCATGTAGTGCCATACCTCATCTATTTTATCTGTCTTGCTGTTTAATATCTTTAGCTGTGCTGCTCTGAGATTCTTATTGTTTTACTTCCTTTTATTGCCATACCCCATTGTCCTGGGGTGCATCAAGCATAGCATAGCTAGCCAGTCAAGGCAGGTGATTGTCCCACTCTAGACTGCACTGGTGCAGCCCCACCTTGAGTACTGTGTGCAGTTTTGGGCACCTCAATATAAAAAGGACATCAAACGATAAGGGTATGTCCATCAGAGGGTGACCAAGGGCAAAACTTATGAGGAGTGGCTGAGGTCACTTGGTTTGTTCAGCTTAGAGAAGAGAATGCTGAGGAGTGACCTCATCGCAGTCTACAACTTCCTCAAGGGGGACAGCAGAGGCGGGGGGTGCTGATCTCCTCTTTCTGGTGACCAGCGACAGTTTTAAGGAAATGGAATGAAGGTGCATCATGGGAAATTCAGATTGGACTTTAGGAAAAGGTTCTTCACTGAGAGGGTGGTTGGTCACTGGAACAGGCTCCCCAGGGAAGTGGTCACAGCACCAAGCCTGTCAGAGTTCAAGGAGCGTCTGGACGACACTCTTAGTCATATGGCCTAGTTTTAGGTAGGCCTGTGAGGAGCAGGGAGTTGGACTCAATGTTCCTTATGGGTCCCTTTCAATGCAAGATATTCTATGATTCTATGATTCTATACATCACAAATGTTCGATGGCAGAATAAATTAGGGAGTTAATTATTCCTTCTTGAACAAACTGCCACCTTGTCAGCTGGCATGTGGCCGTCATGCCAAGACACTTCTTCCTCCACACATGACGTAAGTGCTATGTTGAGCCAGGTGACGAGATGGTATGTGGTACACTGGGTCAGAAAACAGAAGGAGGAGCTATGGGGCCAGACTGGGGCAGGGGTGCTTGTCCACTAGGAAATGGGTCTTCTGGTACCTAGTACCCCTCTGTGGGGTGTTTAGTATGTATCTCTATTTTAGTTTCTACAGACCTGGACATAACATGGAGGATGCAGATGCTCAGTAACTAAGCTTATTACATTATGATGTGTTTGGAACACATTGTGTTTCTAAAATCAAGGATTCACACCTTTGTAACTGAGATGCATTTGGCTCTGTGTTTTGGAAACCCAAGTAATGGATTTAAACTGTGGTAGTGTATAGCCATTAGCTATCAGAAACAAGTAGTCTCATAAATGACTAATCTTCTGTATTGGGAAGTTGCCTCAACAAACTATCCCAGTTATAGCTCCCTATGTGGCTTTTAAAATAATTGGAAGGTCTCATGTATGGTGGGACATCTTAAGTAAATAAGTTCTGTTTTTTCAATCCCTTTCTTCCACCTCTTGGAAGTAATTTCTTTTTTAAGTCAGCAAAAAAAATATGATAAAGCTGTTGGCTCTGGGAATTGAATTGCCTTCATGGAGGATTGAACATACTGCATGAAGCTGATTAAAATATAAAAATGCAGGAAGAAAGCTGCTCTGTGTCTAAAAGAACATGTGGCTTTGGAAGTCTTTGTTTTTGGGTTTTTTTTTAATCATAGCTGGAATGTATTTGATGGATCAGATTCTGAAAGTCTGATAACAGCTAGATCAATTTAGTTTTGTTCTCTGGCTAATAGTTCTATGGGGCATTCACTAGACAAATGCATGCAACTTCTTATTCTTGAATGTGTACATTGTGAATGAAAGCCTGGGAACCGCAGCTTTTGAACTTTTGAGTGATAGGTATATATGTTTTATGCTCATTGTTGGCAGAAGACAAAATTCTGACAGATTTGCCTGCAACTTGCAAAGAGGATGTAGTCTGTAAAAAGGTCCTTCAACATTCATATTTAAAGGTATTTGAAGTTGCCTGTAAATTTAGGGTGCTGGTAGGAGGACATGTGGGAGGAATGTCATTCTGGATATGAAAAGCTTAACCGAAGTCTTTGGACTCTCTTATTGCTGTGGATAAGAAATGTTTAGAAGCTCAGGTTGTTCTTTAGGTTCTCATTAATGAGACATTTGGTTAAATGTTTTCCTTTCACTTGAAATAGAAATTCAGAGCTACAAATTTAACCCTATCCCCCGCCACACACGCACACACACACACAGAGTAGTTATTTAATTTAGTAAATGGATGCTAAACTGGAATATTTCGTAATTTCTATCCTCTTCAGATGAAGAATTCTTCTGTCTGGGCTGACATATCATATTCACAGATGCCTTAGCACAGATTAGAAATCAAATAAAAATAGCTAGGAGAGCAGAAAACTCTCTTTGTGAATGGGGAATCACATTCTGCTTCATACCCCAATTTAACCGTTGGTTATACAGCAAGAGTCCCTTAACATATTTTTAAATAAATAGTGAATCCATAATAAATACAGAAGAGGGAAAAATTTGTTTTTATCTATTTCAATACAGCACAAACAATTTCACATACAACCTTTGAGACTCTGAACTGAAAGAGAATAATTTCTAGAATATAGCCTTTCAAGTTACCTCAGCAATGTGTTTTAGGGAGAAGACTGCAATAGATTAAGCAGCTGTTTTCTCCTTTTCAAGGACAAAGAAAAGCAGAGCTTGGGATATAGCACACCAACACATTTTTTTCTTTTTTTGGGAAAGGTGCCATTTGGGTTGGCTAAACCCCTGTGAACACTATGACCAGCCTGGCTGTGGAGCAGCTATCTTAGACTAGAACAAGTTGAATCTTTGCCCCATGTACAAAAGCAAGAGTTTCTGCTCCCACTGAACTCATTTGGAAGGCAAAACAGCGCTGATCACATCTGCTTCTGGGAGGTATTGAGGTCCTGGTTTCCATATGAGTGGGATGACACTAGAAGGCTATAGAAAGAAGCTGTAGACCTGAGGATGACAAAAGGAGACAACAACTGAAGTACAGCACAGCCAGGGAGTACAGAGAAGCTGCATGGGGTGGGGCAGGTTTTGCTGGGGCCTCATTTGCAGTGCCCTGCAACCCTGAAGGCTCTGCCAGCCGTCAGAAGGGAGGGTCTCAAGCAATTAAAGGAGGCAATGTGCCCTGGCCGAGTCTTGCCAGATGTCTGCGTTGTCTTGTCCAACCACATAGGACTTGCACCAGATGGTGAGTGATCCTTTCACAGCCCTTAGGAATATGTTATATCTTGTAGAGTAACCCTACATAGGTTGTTGTGAAAGTATTGCTTATCGTGAATAACCTTTTCAAAGGCACACTGAATTTTGGCTCCTAATGCCCTGGTACCTCTGCTGTTTCTGTAACACCACAACAAAACATGACTTGGAACACATAGTTTTCAGCAGGATTCAATGTACTGTATTGAACACTGTACAGTGTTCACAGCAGCTTGCAATATTGTTAATGCACAACTTGTTCGATTATTTTCACTTTAAAAGGCCATTATATCCCCAGTGGTCAGAGGGACTAACAGAACTCAGCCTCCCTGTTAAGTCCAGAGAACTTGCATCTAAAGAAAATCTCTTTAGAGGGTTCAAATACCCAGTTTCCTCAAAATGAAACAATATTTCTACACAAATCATACATCTAAGACAGGATTTTTCTCCTTCAAGGGGCAACAAACACCTTTTCAAAAACATAATGACTTATTCTGGGGATTAGCCTGGCAGTGTAAATAACCGGACAGGATTTCTTTCTTACTTTGAGTAGAAAGAGCATAAAAGAATCAAGAGCTAAGCACCCACACCAATACAGAAATAATAAATAATCACTTATTTTTATCCACAGTATGTAACATTTAAAAATCAACATTTTGCAGTATATTATAAATTAAGTCCTCTTCCAAGCATGTGTGTGGGAGTAAGGGAAAGTGGTCTTTCATCTGACACATTTAGCTGTTAAGTGCTGACTTTTTAATAGCAACCAATGGAACCACCTCTAGTATGGTCCGAGCTTCACTCCTCCAACCTTGGAAATGCAGCAAAACATGTTATTTCTTAGGAAGCATTGATGTGTATGCACGTATGTATGTGCGTCTCTGTGACTGAGGTTAGGTGCATGTGTGTGTGTATATATGCGTGTGTGTATATATCACTAACTTTTTAACTGTGTAACTTTTCATTTCTCAAGATGACTAATCCCTAGCCCAATTAAAGCAACAGTTCTTATTGGTAATATCTATGCATTTATTTCAGAGCTTTCAAGGTCAAAATGCTTGACTGGCTACTCTGCCTAGGGCATGCAGCACCTTCTGGGTTATCTGATGAGTACCTCAGATGATAGACCTTAAAGTGGCTTTTCTGGGACCCTCTAGGATGCCGTCGTATAGGGGTGGCTGTTCTTCTATGTACCATCCCCCACATCTGACAATGTACTATCCACACCACCACATGGTATGACCCTTGCCAACATTGTCATGTTCTACTACCTTCTTGCAAAGCCTCCCCATTCAAAATGTTCACAGAATAGGTAAGACATACTTTTCCAGTACTATGTTCCTTGCCAAGAAACCAGGAAAATTCTGGCATAGCTTGTCCTAGGAGAAAGCCTTAGCCACCTCTCTGTGCAGGCAGAGTATAGAGAGGCCAGTGAGTACGCCAGGATCTCTCAATTCGTCAGCTGTGTGAGCAGAGAGCTTACTTGGTCTAGGAGGTTATATGAAGCTGGGCTACTGGTGCCAGACAGATGTCAAGAAATCAATGAAAGCTGAAATCAGTGAAGCTGAAGGGGCAACATGTTGCCCAGAGAGTTTGTGGAGATGCAGTCCATGGAGATATTCAACCCAAATGGACACAGCCCTGAGCATCCAGCTCTAGTTTCCTCTGCTCTGAGCTGGGGCGTTGGACTAGAGGCCCCTTCCAACCTCAGCAATTTGGTGAGATGTCATTCTGTGAAGTCCACAGCTGAGTGTGTGGAGAAGTACTTCCTTTATTTGTTTTAAACTGATCTACTACTTTCATCATGTCCAGCCTAATTCTCATCATGTGGGATTTGGTGAATAATGGTTCTGTGCTCCCTACATCCTTTCCTTTCATGGAAACTCCCAGTCTTTTCAGTCCCTCTGCATAAAGCATTGCCCTGCCGCCTTGATAATTTTATTTGGCCTTCTCTGTAGCTTCTCTAACTCCACCATGTCTTTCTTGAGATGCAGAGACTAGAACTGCACATAGCACTGAAGACGGGGGTGCACTGAGGTTTTATACCATGGCAAAATGTTCATGTCTGTCTTGTTCTCAATACCCTTTCTGCTGATGTCCAATATTTTATTGGCTTTTTTAGCTGCTGCTGCACATAGAGACAATGATTTCAGAGATCTGTCAATGTTGATTCCAAGATCTCTTTCCTGAACTGTAGCTGCAAAAAGGAGCATTAATCCTCCATCTGCCCATTTTACTGAGGATACAACAGTAAAGCCTAAGAGAAGTTGAGGGATGAATGGAAGAGAAAAAACTAGTCTAGTTGAATGTGTAGCAGTTTTCTTGCACTTTCTGTCTACTAGCACACATCTGTCTGTGCTGGTACCTTCGAGGGGTAAGCACGACTACAGCTGCACAGCTCTGCCGGGACACATTGCTGGAGGAACACCTCTGTGAGCAGGTCATAGTCTGCAGCACCGTCTCTCAACCTCTCTGCCTTCTTCGCTTGAAGTTCACTTGCAGCTGCCCCTGTGAAACAGCACTACTGAGGAAGGGAACCTGATTTCTTTATGTCGTCTCAGTGCTACCTCAATTCACCTGGTGGTACTACAGTCTGCCCCTGTGTTTTATTATTCTTAGAGTTGCAGTTCAACCTCTTATGATAATTATAAGGCAAATCTTCTCCAAGGCTTGCATATGGCAATTGCATTATTAGCTTTCCATTACTGCCAAGGAAAGTATCTTAATTTAGCAACTGTCTGTTACTGAGAGTGCTACTTGACAGCAGGGCTGACATAAATATTTATTGAACTTGCAGAAGAAAAAAAATCTACCAAGTAGGATGGAGTATTCATTCATGGTGGAAAATTAACAGCTGTTTCACTAACCTGCTTCTCCTATTGACTGCATTATGGGGAGTACGTGTTCAGGAAATGAGTATGCTAAAATGATTGCCACTAGTGCCATAGGGTGAAACCACAGCTAACAAAGCTAAAATTGTACTCAAAAGTCCAGCACTTCATTACAGGGATTCTTATCTAACTACCTTGGAAATGGCCAAATTACAAGGTGCAGGGAACTTCAGCTTTTGCACTTTATGCAATCACTGTATTTGCTACTCCTGCTATCCAATCTTTTCTAAATTTTAAACTTGTGCTGTTGAAAGGCAGAATAAACAGCAGACAGGCCATCTTTAAAGCAAAAGAAGTGCTGAGTGGGCTAGCATCCAAAGAACTAAGATTATAGGAATCTGTACAGCAGGAAAAAATAAATGAGCAGAGTTGGACTTTTCCCAGGGTGAAAGAAAAGCATCCATTAAATCCTCCACTGTGCTTCAGGGTAACATCCACAACAAGTCACATCTCCCCTTTCCCCTGCAAGACATTTAATGTAGGAATATTCCAAAAGAGCATCTTCATTAGTTGTTTCAGTCCTCACCAATGTAGTCTTCCGTAGCAGAATGTTTGTATACCTGATTCAAAGGACTAAATCCTTCCCTACAGGCTTGCGACATCTGATGAACCGATACCAGTAGGGCCCCCACCCTATTAAGCTGAATTGTTTTCACCCCACAGAATACCCCTTGGGGTCCATAGACATTAACCTTCTGGATATCCATTATATCTGATCTGAAAGATTACATACACTAGAGCAATCCACCAAAAGTGAGGTTATGCCTAGGCAGTGCCTGAGTACAGATCTAAGGCTAAAAATTTAATCCTCAAAAGCCCTGTATGGCTCCTCAGACAATAGATATTTTTTTCCAGTGAAATTTAAAAAGTCCTGTTTCTACATGAAGACAGAACTGTTATCACCTTAATAAACCTCTGCTCACGTCACAGACAGTGCCTGAGCAACCTGCTCTTGGTGACCTTGCTTGAGCAGGAAGGTTGGACAAAAGGTCCCTTCCAACCTCAACCTTTCTCTGATTCTGTGATATCAGGGCCCAGGAAGGATCCTCAAGGTTATCGCTTCCATGAGGTAGATTTCTAAGTGCTATTCAGTAGGTTTTCTCAGAGCAGGCTTAAGAGCTGCTGATGACACTTAGTACTGTATGCAAAACAGAGCTGCTTAAGAAATGCAGGGAAGGATGCTGGCTCAGTTTTATCAAGCAGTTCAGTGGTTTATGGGACTTCTTTAGAATATGCAGATTTGATCTTCCTTCAGCTAAATCTTCATACCCTCCTGTTTAAACAGATCTGAATCAGTAAGGCAGCAGAAATGCACTTCCTACCCTTCCCTGCGGCACGGAGCCGTGCTGTGGAAAGAAAGACAAAGGTCATTGTATGAAAGAAAGAAAGTGCAGAAAATCACCTAGCCCAGGTGACTAGACCCTCAGTTTATAAGAAAGAGATATCTGGTTCTGCTTCCTGCTCCTAGCCTTCCCTACACATTGTGCCTAAACAGTCATAAGATATAATGCATAAGCAGTCCTGGCAATGGAGTCTGGAAATAAAAGCTTTATTTCAAAAACAAAGCTTCTCCAGCCGCCAATTTTCCAAATAAAAGTGAGGCCTCTTCTTCTCCTTTTTGAAGAGGCAGGTTCAGAAAATAGTTCCAGGCATGAATCTTCATTTGACTCCATAAAACCACTCCACACTCATGTGATTGGGTCCCCAAAAGATTTCAAACCTAATCCTATAGCTGCTCAGTCACGCCCTCTGTTTTATGTCACGACTCTGAGACTGTTAATTCTCACGACACCTTGCAGGGAGCAGAGATACCTCATCTGCAGCCACACGTTCCAAAATGACAGCATGCAACTGAGCATCACAACACTATATCCTGCTGCAGATCCACAAGAAAATTCCAGGGTCAAGGTTCTAATTTTCACAATTTTCCAGTTGCATCACTATCAGACTTAACTCTTGCTTTATGTATTTTGTAAAAAAATATAATAGATATAAAATAATTAAAGGTTACAATATTTACATTAGTTATCAATTGCAGCAGCTTCAAATACTCAGAATTACATTGGAACATTTCTGTATTTTATAGGTTGTTATTGATGTCTGGATTTAAGCATGATAATGGGGGACACACCTCCCCCAAAACTACAGCAGCAGTAGTTTCTTTAGAAACATAAGCTCGATTTATTTTTAACTGTAAAATGTGTATGATTTACTCTGCAAGCCACAGCCATTATAAAGTACTTAAGGACTTTTCATCCAGTTATCCCATCTGATCACCGGTTTGGATAAACATGCCTAACACTATAATTGTGAAGACACTGAATCTTTCTGAGTATGTAACTGACTGCCCTTAGACAATTCATTTTTAATGTATTTTAAGGACTGCATAATATTACAGTCAAGTCACAATTTTCAAAGCCCACAAAGACCTACAGTGCTGTCCACATTATTTCTCCTTGCTAGCACTGTAATCTCCATGTGAGCTCATTTGTGTATGGCTGAGTATTAATACTAAAGACTTTTTAAAGTCTGACTGTAAAAGGAACCAGTTCCTATTTTATCATTCACTGCAAGAATTGTGACTTCTCAGTAGAAGACCTGGTAACACAGATGGGTCCAGCTGAGATGTAAAAGATAGGCAACAATACTCTGCAGCTGCTCTCTAGCTTCCTGGGTAATTTGGGGAAAGGGACTACAGCCTCCTATGTTCTCTCCATGTTGTATTACACCTATATAATAACAGGCCAGATGCTGAGGTGTTTGTGAAATACAGATGTATTTTTAAAGCATCAAATGTCCTCTAAATAATGGGAAAATTTAAACACAAGTAGTAAGGCCTTTCTGGCGAAAATGGAATAGAAAGCACTGATGCTTCTACAGGATGACACACCTCTAACCTCACTGAACTGTAGAGACACATATATATAAAACTCTGCTATAAAAATAGGCAACAGTAAAATCCACATCCTAAATCAAACTCTGTGAGGTTGCTGAGTGAAGTATGAGCTCTTTCACAGACAAGGAGCATGCAGGCTTCTAGGTAAGGCACGCAAAACAGAGGTTGATGTCATTAGAAAAATGTATATATAGGACTTATTGGACTTAACGTTCATCATTTTCATTTAAAGATGGATTTGATTGCCTCTGAGCCCGCAAGGAGCTTGGAAATAGGCTGAACG
>VYZW01011250.1:0-12372 GCA_013401315.1 Balaeniceps rex
GTCTCGGTTGGTGCAATATTGCCGCCGGTGCACCGTTGTAGTAGCGATCAGCACCTGTTTTTCTTTGACCCTAAGGACCCCCACAATAGATGGGTCCTTTGAGAGACCAGGCAAGGTAGACAGCTGTTTAATTTCCTCGGTCTCTAAGGCAGCTATACCAAAAACCCACTTATACCCTTCTGGGTCCTTTGGGTCCCTCTCTTGAGGTAGTCTATGCCAAGGATGCACGGGGTCTCTGGGCCAGTGACAATGGGGTGCTTTTGCCACTCATTCCCAGTTACGCTCACTTTGGCCTCCAATACAATTAGTTGTTGGGATCCCCCTGTCACTCCAGAAATACAGACAGATTCTGCCCCTTTATAGCTTGAGAGCATTAGTGTACACTGTGCACCGATGTCCACTAAAGCCTTATACTCCTGTGGGTCTGATGTGCCAGGCCACTGAATCCATACAGTCCAGTATGTACAGTCTGTATGTACAGACCCCATTGTCCGTTTCCTCTACCTGGCTGGAGGCAGGGCCCCTCTAGTCCTGGTCATAGTGCTCGTTACTCACTTCTTGTCCATATGAGTCAGGAGTGCCATCACTAAGATCAGAAATAAGATCAGCCCTTCTACTCTGTCTGGGGAACTGCTCACTGGAAACTGGAGCCACAATTTTCCTGGAAGAACCCCCTTTTGTCATTGTTTTTCTTTGCAACTCGTATATCCGTGCCTCTGGGGTCGACATAGGTTTTCCATCCCACTTTCTCATGTCCTCTCCGTGGTCATGCAGGTAAAACCACAGGGTGGCCCATGGTGTGTATCTGCTATATCCTCTCTTGAGCAGAGGGACGCTTACTCCTAATGGCTGAGATACTGGTCTGTACAGGTGGGGAGTAGGACCTATCCTCTTTGAGTTGCTGGAACTCTTGGGATAGTTCTTTGGACAGTCTTTCCATAGCTGAGACACAGACCCATAGGGAGGAAGAGAGACTTTCTTCATATTGCCAGAGTTGGCCAGCCAATTCATCCACCGTTGGTTCCTCTCTGTCTTTCCAGATTGTTACTGCCAATGAGTTTGCTTGCCGCAATGATGTGCTCCGTACAAACTTCCACCACATGAGTCGTGTGCACCTGACTTCACCTGCATCTTTGGATAAATGATCATTGTCCAGGACATCATAAATCACCTCCGACATGGCTCATTCCCTCAGGTACCGGATACCTCTCTCCATGCTGGTCCAGTTGCCTGGGTGACATAGAACATCTTCCTTGAAGGGATACCTTTCCTTCATGCCTGACAGGAGTCATCTCCAGAGGTTGAGGACTTGTGCCCCTTTTCCAATCACTCTGTCAATGTCCCCTTCCCTAGAAAGGGATCCCAGCTGTTTGTCTTCCCTACCCTCTAATTCCAGGCTACTGGCCCCATTATCCCAGCATCGGAGCAGCCAGATGACGACGTGCTTTCCTGGATGACGACTGAAATCTTTTTGCATATCTCGCAGTTCACAGGGATAGGGATCGGATGGTTACCATCTCATTTATGGGTTCTGTCTCTTCCTCCTCTTCTCACGATCACCCTGGTTCATCTTCATCACTTACTAAATGAAATGATCTTCTTGTATATTTCTTCTTGTTTATAGGGGCAACTGATACTGGCACGGGTTGGTTCTCTAGTTCCCTAGCGTTAGAGTCACTGCAGCACCTGTCAACGAGGTTTGAGTAGCTGCAGTGCATATCGTGGGTTTTTGAGTAACCACATTGCCTGTCGCGGGGGTTTGAGTAGCCACAGTGCCTTTCACAGGGGGTTGAGTAGCCGCAGTGCCTGTTACGGGAGTTGGAGTGGCCACAGTGCCTGTCACCGGGGTTGTAGTAACCAGAGTGCCCGTCACGGGGGTTGATCTCTGGATGATATTCTTAAATAGTTGTTTAACCCTAAACAAGACATGAAACACATTCAGGAGATATAGCAGTCGGAGCATGCTGGTTTGAACATCCCAAGGATATTCACAATTCTCAAGAGCTGTTGCAACTAGCCTGAAAGAGAAGGAGATGGTGAAGGAGCAGGGGAAAGTGTGCTCCCCTCTGTCTCTCCCAATAGACTGGGGGATCTGAGGAGAAGGGGTAAAAAGTGTAATTATTAATAGTTTCCAAGAAATGGCTCCCAAAGTTCCCGAAGCATGGGAACAACAGCAGTGATGAGTATAAATACAAGATTGGTCTCATGACCAATAATTTTATCATACCGTAAGCCAGTGTTACACAGTACAGCAAAACAATAACTTTAATCCAGTTCCCAGAGGTGACAAACAGCACCACAGGGGATGCATATGGCAAGAAAGGTGTTACATAGCACAACACTGAGAACAAGCACAACAATTCTGAGAGCAAATGAATCAACATTGTGACCAGTGACTATCAAACTAATATAATAAATTCTTATCACAAATTTGTTTTAACACACTCTAGTCAGATCTGTCATTATCTCGAACCCTTTATGCCCCACGTTGGGCACCAAAAGGGACTGTTGTGGTTTAACCCAGTAGGCAGCTAAACACCACACAGCCATTCGCTCACTCCCCACCCGCCGGTGCTATGGGGGAGAGAATCAGAAAAAAAAAAAAGTAAAATTTGTGTTTTGATATAAAGACAGTTTAATAGGACAGAAAAGGAAGGGATAATAATAATAATAATAATAATAATAATAATAATAATATAATATTGACTACTGTAAGCATTACCTAGCAACAACTAAAACATCAGTGTGTTATCAACATTATTCTCAAACTAAATCCAAAACACGGCACTATGTCAGTTACTAGGAAGAAAATTAACTGTATCCTAGCTAAAACTAGGACAAATAGTTATAAAGTTTTCTCCCACAAAATTACTTGCTCAGCTTAATTTTACAATAAAACCAAAAGTGGAGACAGTAGCAAGTCTTGATGTTCAGTAACTGAGTGTCAGGGTATGTGGAAGGAGAGTGTCTGATCCTTTAAGGGCATTTGGCCAAAGGAAACACATACAAATCTGACCAACACATAATAAGGGAGGTAGCGATAAGAGCAAACCTGGTCAGTGGCATGAATTTGGTAAGGATATGTGGTGTGTGAGAATGTTTATTTTCATGGTTTTGATTCCTTGATTATTACATTTTGCATAATATTATCACTGGAGCAAACAAAAAACCAAACAAACCCCCAGCAAATCAAAACAAATGGAAAAACTAGCAACCAAAGATAAAAGCCCAGAGAGCAGAATTCCTGGTATCTCATTCCTCATTTCTGTACCCAGTAATGAGGACCTAATCTTCCCATTTTTATGGCTTCAGAATGTTGTTATTTCTGTTTCCCCAGTGCCTTTAACAAGTACATTGAAAAATGTTCTTCTGCTTATCAACTTTTTAACTTTCAGTAAGGAATTTTTGTAGGGTAGGAAAGCTATGGATTGCAATTTCGCAATTGCAAAAAGAGAGAGAACTCAGTTCTCCCACTTAATGAGTGACTGGTCTGATCATTAAGCTGTGTTGCAAATAGTGTGCACAACTCTCATTGTCGCAGTCTGAGCAATTATATCTAAGTTCCACTTGGACCTAGGAGCTACAAGTACTTCATGTCAAATGATGTTAGGTAGAAGATGAATGCCTAGGGAATAATATTAGGAAAGACAGGAGTGCAGTTGACAATTAAGTATTCCCAATAGCACAACTGTTAGGCCTGCAAAAAGGTAGGGGTTTTATTTGTTTGTTTTCGTTTGATTGATTACTTTTCCTCCCTTGAGATAATTTATATTTCCTGTAAAAGCTATATTGGGTTTTTCTAAACTACTTTCTTGAGCTTAGGCTTCTACATGTAGAAGTGCCTACACCTTTGTTAAATACTTGTGTGTTCATGAGATAAGAAATATTATAGAATAATCAATCCTTTCCATATTTTTCTCACAAGAGAGTGAATTCTAACTGTTAGCTTGTGGATACTTAAACTAGGTGATATGAACACCACTTAAATGTCATTCAGGAGCAATGTATCTCATGGAAAATACACAGATTCACATCAGTTATTTTCCAGTAATACATGACAAACTTTCCATGATGGACCACTACATGCTGGGTGCTGACTGGTTGGAAAGCAGCTTTGCTTAAAAGGACCTGGGGGTCCTGGTGGACACCAAGTAGAACACAAGCTAGCAATGTGTCCTTGCTGCAAAAAAAGGTGAAAGGTATCCTGGGCTGTGTTAGGCAAAGTATTACCAAGAGGTGAAGAGAGGTGATCCTTCCCCTTTATTCAGCACTGGTGGGGCCATACCTGGAGTGCTGTGGCCAGTTCTGGGATCCCCACTACAGGAGAGACACGGACATACTGGAGAGAGTCAAGCAAAGGACCACTAAGGTGAAGAATGGACTGGAGTATCTCTCATATGAGGAAAAGTAGATGGGACTGTTCAGCCTGGAGAAGAGAAGGCTCAGGAGGGATCTCATCAATGTATATCAATACCTGAAGGAAGGGTGCAAAGAGAAAAGAGCCAGGCTCTTTTCAGTGGTGCCTGGTGACAAGAGGTAATGGGCACAAACTAAAACACAGGAAGTTCCATTGGGAACACTTTTTTATTGTGTTGTCCAGAGCACAGGTTGTCCAGAAAGGTTGTGGAATCTCCATCCCTGGAGATATTAAAAAATGATCTGGACATGGTCCTGGACATCATGTTCTAGGTGGCCCTGCCTGAGTGAGCATGGTGGCCAAGATGACCTCCAGAGGTTCCTTCCAACCTCAACCACTCCATTCCTTGATTTTGTGACCAGCAGCTGATCAGCCTAAACTATGTTTGCAACCATACTTGTGTCAAATAATCTCATAGTGTAATACAAAATAGAGCTACATGTGTTTTTAGAAAAGAAAGAGACAGACTATTTCTGCCTGTATTTTGGTCAATGGACAATCTAGTCAAGATCACACATGTGAAAAAGGCAGGAAAGATCTCTGAGGAGCCAATCAGGCTGTGCTGCTGTCCATGGTGACCCGTATCTACGTGGGCTGGACAAGTAAGAAAGATATATTTTCTAATAAAAATGTGCCTGACATATTAAGGAAGAGCCAAGGTCCTAAATCAGAAATTGTCAGTAATTAAATTTCTTATAAAAGCATCTATAAACTCTAGATTCCCAGCTCTATGTTCTTTTTTTTAAGATGATGGAAGAAGCTTGATGGTGCAGAAATGTAAGATTGGGTACTTTTATGTCTTCCTCTTGAGGCTGCAGCAGGTGTCACCATTATTAAACTCTCTCAAGGTATTAAATTTATGTTTCTAGTGTTACTGAATATACTTACTTACCCTGGAGCCCCCCTGATTAATTCTGCAACTAAGTAATATGCAGGAGTCACTCTACCACCTTATCTAAGTCATTCTTGATGGATAGCTCAGAATTATTTCTACAAGCAATCTCTTATCTGAGATATTTGGTAAACTACCAGTGGTAAATGAATTCACTAGTGCCAGTGTTTCAGAAAAGTGAATAGTTTGGAAAATTATTATAAATGATAATTTGCAATCCTGAATTATGAATAATTTGCAACAGAGCCTACAGCCTGGGAACAAATTCTGGGTTGAAAGCAACTTGATATTACTTCCTGCATGCTTGATGATAGAACCTGTGACTATTACATTATCACGATCAGCATTTGGGATAGAAATTTGCAGAGAGATTCAGAAGACCCTGTTGCTCTTGTTCATCCCTTCACAAGTCATTTATAGAGAATAACTGCAACATCCACACTGCTTATGGACGATATAAGCTAAATACAGACATTGTGAGCATGAATTCAAATTACACATAATGATTTTTGCAATGAAATTTTAATGTACAAGACTGCCATCTATTTTTCATCCATTTAAGAAGTGGTTTTGAGATGATACAAACCTTATTATCCCGTTCTACTAATTGCTATGTTTAGTGGGATACTAAGCCCCCCTCCAGCTTTCTTCCACTTGTCCTGATGCCTTATAATTTAGTTTTAACAAACTTCTCTGGGATGATATCTATGGCTTAAATCCCTTCAGAAAAAGGGAGAACTAAACCAGAAAATGAGGTTCCTCGATTGGCCTGGGACAGTCTAAGTCTATTGTTCCTCTCTTTTTCTTTCTCTTTTTTTTTTTTCCTAAACCAATATTAATGCAGCCACAACATCAAAGAGTCACCTTTGTTTACCTTCCCTGACAGGTGAATCTTTATAATTGGAAAAGTTTTAGCTACTTGTGTAGTTCATCCTCCAGTGGAAGATGTCGTGCAGCATTCAGCTCAACCAGGGAAGAGTTGCGCTACCTCTCTAAACCAGGACTATATTTCTGGATACCAAAAGTAAACTAACGTAAACAGTAAGCTAAAGTTAGCAAAATTGGCTATCATTTCTCTTTCTGCAAGCAGGAATTTGTGCAATATTATATAACAATTCTGCCAGGATCTGACTAGCAGAAGGAATGGTTAGGCTCAAAGTTAAAGCAATTCTCACCAAAAAATATAGGAAAATTGAATTAAACTTCCTGATACTCAGTGAGCTGATTTTCACCATTCGCAAGTATGAATTGTTTTGATTCACAGCTGTCGTGGTTTAGCTCCAGTCGGCAACTGAGCACCACACAGCCGCTTGCTCACCCTCCCCCTCCCCGGTGCGATGGGGGAGAGAATCGGAAGGGCAAAAGAAAACTCACGGGTTGAGATAAAAACAGTTTAATAATTGAAATAAAATAACAATAATAATGATAGTAATAAAATTGTAATGAAAAGGAGAACGGGAGGGAGAGAAACAAAACCCAGGGGAAAAAAAACCAAGTGATGCAACCGCTCACCACCCGCCGACCGACGCCCAGCCAGTCCCCGAACAGCGATCGCTGCCCCCCGGCCAACTCCCCCCAGTTTATATACTGAGCATGACATCATATGGTATGGAATACCCCTTTGGTCATTTTGGGCCAGCTGTCCTGGCTGTGCCCCCTCCCAACTTCTTGTGCACCTGGCAGAGCATGGGAAGCTGAAAAAGAAAGTCCTTGACTATTCTAAGCACTACTTGGTAACAACTAAAACATCAGTGTGTTGTCAGCATTCTTCTCCTACTAAATTCAAAACACAGCACTATGCCAGCTACTAGGAAGAAAAATTAACTCTAACCCAGCCAAAGCCAGGACAACAGCACATGTTTTTATTAAAGGGAGAAAAAATATATTAATAAGGTAGAGAAATATAGTAATATACAATATCCAATTTCCATATAAAATGCAGGAAGTATAACTAGTTTACAGCCCTTTCTTCCAGTGAAATAAATATTTAGACCAGCTGGTTTCCTTCCCTCTCCTTGAAGTACACTTATTTTAGAGCTTCAGATTGAATATTTCTGGAGAGCAAAGCTCAGTTTAAGCAGATGCTGAACATTTGGTGTAACTGGCTTCCTTCAGCCTCTCACACTGTACATTCCTCACTTAGCTACATGCTCTTTTTCTGTCTACCCATGTTTTGCTATTTCTTGTTCTGTTTTCTGCTCTGCTGCTCTGCATTAGCTGTTTCCCACTTTGCTAGCTCCTCCTTCTAGCTACTCCTTGCTGTTCCTCCCACTTGATTGCACGCTGCTTGCTTTTCCTTGGAAATATACCTAGACTCACTGGATTTGCTAAGAATTTCTGTTAGTTCAGCTCTCAGCAAGAATATAGATATATATAGTCCATAATTAAAAACTTGCTCAGCTTTTCAGAATACAGGAAAAAAGTCTGAAATGTCTTACATATTTTCTCAACTGACAATAAATTCTTACCACTTAAGAGAAGATTCTTGAATATGGTTTTGTATTGTTACTAGCTTTCTAACTCTGGTACACTCCACTCGAAGCTATTGCCCTCATTTAGGGTGAGCTTACTGTGCCTGGAGTGAGTAAGCACAAGCATCTGCATGTTTTTTGTTCACCAGCTTACAATTAAATGCTCCTCCTTTTTGGCCCCCTTTTCCCTGTGGCACTCTTTGGAGGTAAGTTATACTTGGTGTTCACTTTGGTTTTATGAGATTAAAGACTGTAAGATTTAGTTCATCATGTCTCATCCTCACATGGGTGCAACGCTGACTGAGGAAAAAAAAAAACATATCCAAACAGTTTTCATTAGTAACTTGCATAAAAATTAGGGATGCATACTAGGTGGGGTCATTCTTGATTTTCCTGTGAAGATGGTGCAACTCAATATTAACAGTTTGAATAATGGCAAAGAAGTAAAATATATAAATGTTACTACCTGGGAAACAATTGTAGTTATGTGAGGCAACGCTGTCATTGAAAATGATCTTGATAAATTGAAGAAGTAGTCTGAATCAATATGTGGAAATTCTGTGAAGTACAAAGAAATATATTTAGGAATGAAGGGAAAAAAGGAAAACCATAAAATTTCTCATTACCAGCTGGGAAACACTATTTCAGGAAAGGGTTTGATGTTACAAATCACAAATGAGGCAATAAAGTGAAATTGACAAATTTAGCACAGAGGAGAGCATCAAGGATGATGAAGATTTGATAAGTATGACCTCTAAGAAAGAGCTGAAGGAACTGAATTTGTTTAGTCTAGGGAAGAAATGACTGAGGGGAAACAACAGTATTCAAATATATGGAACTGTAAAAATGAGACAGTGATAGATTGCTTTCCATATCCTCTGAGGGTAGAACAAGAAATAATCAATATAATATGCATCAAGGAAGGTTCAGATTTGACACTAGAAAATAGAATTGCAAAAATAGTTAACACTGAACTTGTCAAGGAAGGCAGTGGAATTTCTTTGGAAATCTTAAAGACATCTTGGCCAGTATACTTCATCTTGCTTAAATGCAGTGGTTTGTGTTCATTCAGAGATGTTTTCTCATTCCTAAAATATGTGCAACATAGAAACAATTCAGTCTCTCAGTCTAGAGCTCTGTTAGATGTGAGCATTGCTGTGGAAGGAAATGAGTCAACCAAAACTATTATTAAAAATAAATCATCCTAGGATCTAACAACATCCCAGGATCAGCTCAAGACTTGGCAAGCCATCCAAATACTGTACTACTGACATATGAAGTCCTCATCACAGCTCCTTTATTTGTGGTTCTCAGCCACATGAATATGTTGAAAGATGGTCTTTTCAGATTAATTTTAGGATTTTTCATTGATTTAAAATCAATTATGTTATAAATCACTAAGGTAGGGAAATGGAGTGATGAAATAAGACTACTGAGTATGGATTTTTTTTTTATTCAATTACTGACTAAACATTGCCTCCAGCCTACATTTTGAATGTGATTTTTGTGAAAAAAATTAACTATTCATTAGGAACATATTAATATCTGGTTGAGATCAGTATTTGAAAGAGTATCACAAAATAGGTAGGATTAGCTTGCTAGGATCATCTAGAAAGTATGAAATTTATGACAGTGGCTGAACGAATGAGAAAAAAAAGGGTTAATTTGCTGGGTTGGTTGGTTTGTTTTTTCCTCCTGAATTATTTTCTGATCTGTGGCAACAAGCCACATTACACACATTTCTGTATTTCAATTTCCACAATTACAGTTCAGAAGAACCCTATCTATTTTATACATATATAATTTACAGTGGCTTTATGAAATTGTATTTTCTGATTCCAGCAAAAATATGCACCACCCTTCCACCCTCCCCCACTACTCCAAACTAGATGCTGTTTGTCCAGGTTTGCAAAGTTCATGCGTTCAACTAGATTCTACTTCTTCATCTGAATGTGATATTACAGCTGTCAAATGCATCTAAAACCTCAGAAATTTAGAGAACTGTAAAGCATCATTAGTCAGACATATAATTATCTGGGTGAAAAAAAAATAATATGGAAATTACATGAGCAACAGGTACATCAATCACTTCCGAATGTGTCTTTCAAACTACTCTGGGGCATTATCTAACTCTATAAGTACATCAAGTATTCATTGGCTAGTTCAGTTTATGAAGCTGTGCTTCGAGTTCAGAAGAGGAGCAGGTGAGAAAGACACTAGGGACAGTCCTCAAGCTCAGTTTCCAACTAGGACCAGAGATCAGATATAAAATCATAAAAGTTCATCAATACAACTAGATATAGAATCATAGAATCATAGAATCATTTAGGTTGGAAAACACCTTTAAGATCATCAAGTACAATTGTTAACCTAACACTCCCAAGTCCACCACTAAACCATCTCCCTAAACGCCACATCTACACCTCTTTTAAATACCTCCAGGGATGGTGACTCAACCACTTCCCTGGGAAGCCTGTTCTAATGCTTAATAACACTTTCTGTGAAGAAATTTTTCCTAATATCCAATCTAAATCTCCCCTGGCACAATTTGAGGACATTTCCTCTTGTCCTATCACTTGTTACTTGGCAGAAGAGACTGACACCCACCTTGCTACAGCCTCCTTTCAGGTAGCTGTAGACAGTGATAGGGTTTCCCCTCTCAGCCTCCTTTCCTCCAGGCTAAACACCCCCAGTTCCCTCAGCCACTTCTCATAAGCTTTGTTTTCTAGGCCCTTCACCAGTTTCATCATTCATTCTGTTTTGGTTTTGGGTTTACTTCTGTATGTACATAGTGTAGATATTTTTCTTTTTATTTTATCTTTTTCTCCAGGGTTCAGTTACATTCCAGCTGGAACCAGAAAATAAGCACCTACCAGTGTAGCATCTGACTCAAATTTTAACTACATATTGGATTCTAGAGATCTTAAACCGGAGTTATAAATATCAAACATAAAATTTGAATATATTTGGATCAACTCTCTTGTTTTGATTTTCAAATCTTACTGATCAAAAATTACTCTGATGGTTTACCATATATTTAGGAAGAGAAGTTTCTTTTTGTCAACAAAACTGAACTTTCTGTGTTATTCTGGTCTGCATAATATGATGGAGTGTTGCCCTATAGCTGAATAGAAACAGATGTATATGGAGAAAATAACAAAAACAGACACAGATGGTGTATCACATGTATAACTTCTTAATTTATCCCTCTTTGTGTGATACAATTATCCTGACAAGTAGGCTGTATTCATCCCCTTTTCACAGATTCTGCCAGTTCCTGCAGGGACACTTTTCTACATCGTGCTGTAAACTGCCAGGGCAGCACACAAGAATTCCTCACTCTCTAACTGCACCCTCTCTAGGTCCCTTCCCTGTCCATTTTGCCTTTTGTTTGTTTATTTCTTTTTGAGTAACTGTGATTACAATGAAGGTAGGATTGTTTCAGTTAATTATTTTATCAGAATATTGATGTGGTTTTCCTCTTTAGGCAAAAAAACCCAAAACCTCATCCCATTTCCTATATGTTATTTACAACTACAGGATCCTCTTTTCCACAGGAGAATGTGTTACTTTATCTTCAGAACTCATATTTACCTCATGAGATTTATATAAACTCAACCTAATCTCAACAATGTTGGGTTTGCTCTGAACTTTGCATAATGAATATTAAATCAGGACTTTGGTTTGAATAGCAAGCTGCTCAATGTGTCCATATCAATTTGTAAAGGTGATTTCCTATCATAGCCTTAAAGATGTCTTTAAGCACGTGGAAATTGTAAGTATAGAAATAACCATTCATGTAAGCAATGAAATAAAAAGTATTCATGAGTGTATTAATGCAAATCCTGTGGCAGGTAGCTGTAATAAAAGCAATGATGTGTCACTAAAGTAGGTACTGGAGAGGATACCTTGTGAAACAAGGAACATCGTTTGTTTCTTCTCTGTTTTTTTTTTTTTCCTTTTTTTCTTTTAACAAGGATCAAAAAGGTTTAATCCATTGCCACATACTTGACAGTTGCCTGGTTCCGTTAACAGTACAGAGCTATACACGTGGCTGCATTACTTTGGGTCAGCTTTGCATAAGTCCATGGGTTTATGTCACTTTCTGCCCAGTAAAGAACTGACACACAGATCAGGAAGAAAACATTGAATTAAAGTTAATTTTAGTCAAGCAGACAAGAAACAACACTGGAACAGGTTGACCAAGGAGGTGGTAGATGCCCCATCCCTGGAAACATTCAAGGTCAGGTTGGACGGGGCTCTGAGCAACCTGATCTAGTTGAAGGTGTCCTTGCTCATTGCAGGGGCGTTAGACTAGATGACCTTTAAAGGTCCCTTCCAACCTGAACTATTCTATGATTCTATATTCAAAGACCAAGTTAGAAAAAACGTATCAGTATAATTAAACACATCAGTATTCTTAATGCTGGTGACTGAAATTCAAATATTCTTTAAGAGGTAAAAAATGTCATGAATTTGCTTTAAATTAAAAATGGTCTGTCTCTGGAACTACAGGGAACAGATCAGCAGCTAAAATGTCTACAAGAAAGCCAAGGAAATCTGAACTCTGGTTTTGAATAGACAAACTGGAG